>JBBPSM010000567.1:0-11107 GCA_038093595.1 Butyriboletus regius
GAAGTCTGAAGAAATAGGCCGGTCTAGAAGGATCACATGATGAGTCATGTGATGTTCACATGGTCATGTGATGCAGAAAAGAATAAATGAAAATGAGTTCGTAATATGTGGTAGGGAACGGAACACGGTTGTGTCATTTGTTATGCACGCTGAGTCAGTGTAACAACAGGGAACTTCTAGCTGTCATACGTGGGTTAGAGGAGTGGAGACAATACTTGCTCGGGTCTCCACATCCTGTGGTCGTCTTAACAGACCACAAAAACCTCACCTACTTCAAAGAATTCCGGAAGCTGTCATGACGACAGGCCAGATGGCTCCTGTTTTTACAGGACTTTGACATGGAATACCAGGCACTCCCAGGCACGCAAATGGCACCGGCCAACGCATTCTCACATCATGAAAAAATTGACACCTCCCAGGATAATGAAGATGTTCAGATCCTCCCATCAAACGCATTTGATCACCAGATCAGGGCAATTGAGTTAGCCCTCTCACAGAAGATCAGCGACTCCACAAGATCAGACCCCTTAGTGATCTCTGCACTCCACACGATGGAAAAGGAAGAACCACTCTTCGCCAGATCCTCCCCCACCGACTGGAACTTTTTGGAAGATCGCCTTTATTTTAAAGGACGGTTATATATCCCAGGACCTGCACAGAAAGACCTCATCGCCTCCACCCATGAATCCCTTGAGGGAGGGCATGGTGGCCACCTTCACACGGTGGCACTGCTCTCCAAAGATTATTGGTGGCCTGGTCTCTCTACGTTCATCTGGAAATTCATCCAGGGCTGTGCTATATGCCAGTCTAATAAAGTCCAAACCCACCCCACAGTCCTGTCATATCCCATGTAACTCGACAAGTCCAACTCCGGACCTCCATCCACAACTCTGGTGCGTTCTCCTTTGGAGTATGCTCTCATACCCTTGGACTTGTGACCCCCCGTTTAGTATTCATACTTCCTCATTCGTACATAAACCTATGTTTCCTCATCCATCGTAGTCACGCTCCCTAGCTATCTCCGAACCAGTGTCTGTCTCGCTTAGGAGCACCACTCCGGCCAGGTCCCATCTCCGTTCTCCTTACTCAGCTACTTACTCATTACACCTTATGAACTCCGTTAGTAATCTCGATTCCGATAGTATATAAACCCTCGGTACTATTCCTGTAGAATCAGTTCGAATATCAACTCTAAACATCACTCCTGTCCTCCGTCCGAGTCTCGACAACTCACTCCGACCTCCACTCGACTTGATGTTCAACCACGTCGAGCCCGTTCCTCTGATCCTCCTACGTCCTAGAAATCCGGGACATCGGACTCAAGCAAGGGCGCACCACATAAGGTGAAGCCAAGTCCCGACACCCTCAAGTAACTCCAGTTCATCGGAGTTGCATCGGAGTTGTCTGTTCTTAACAGGTCCCCCCAGTCACCCCATTAGCCTTTGAAGGATGCTGCCCCTTCCAGAATCTATCAGTGGATTTAATCACTGACCTGCCCCCAGTGGGGGATTTTGACTCGGTTATGGTCATGGTCGACCATGGCCTTAGTAAGGGGGTAATTCTCACCCCCTGCTCAAAAACAGTAGACGTGGCTGGAATAGCCCATCTTTTCTTTGAAAAAGTCCTCCTGCGATACAGACTACACAACAAACTTGTATCTGATCGAGGACCACAGTTCGCTTCAGCATTTGCTAGAGAGCTAGTCCGACTGCTACAATACGATGTAGCATTATCCATGGCCTACCACCCACAGACTAATGGAGAAACAGAACAATACAACCAGGAATTGGAGACCTATTTACGGATCTTCTGTGAAGGACAACCTCACAAGTGGCTGGAATTACTGCCTATGGCAGAATTCGCGCACAACTCCGCCGGTCATTTGGTCACTGGAAAATCCCCCTTCTCGCTGATCCTCAGATATGAACCTTGATCTTACCCACCCCTCAGACGTACCTTTCTCCCAGCCCTAGAACAAAGACTCTCTAGCATGGAAGACACTTGGAAAGAAGTGCAGGCTGCCCATGTGCTAGCACAATAATGGATGAAGGAGAGAATGCTCTCTTGCTTCAAACCATGGAAAATTGGAGACAAGGTCTGGCTTGAAACCAGAAACCAGAAACTCCAAGTACTCTCTCGAAAGCTTTCCCAGAAGTACACCAGTCCCTTTGAGATCACAAAGATAGTATCGGCTGTAGCCTTTCAACTGAAGCTACCTGCCCAATGGAGAATTCACAACGTGTTCCATGTGTCCCTACTCTCCCCATACTGGGAAATGCCAGAACATGGACTCAACTTCACCCGACCCCCTCCAGAATAAATTGGAGTGGAAGAGGAATATGAAATCAAATCCATCATCAATAATCAGGGTTCGAAAGGCCGAAGGCAGTACCTCATACACTGGAAAGGATACACTGCCACAGAGCGGACTTGGGAATCAGAGTCCAACCTAGGAAACGCCAAGACAACGTTAAAGGAGTACAAAAGCTGGCATAAACTCTGACGGAGTTCCAATGTCAAAGCAAGATCTCAGCTCACTTCTTATCACCATCTCCTGCATTTCCGCCGCTCTCACCCAAGCCAGACTCCAAGTACGTTACCCTGACCTTGATATTCCCAAACATACCCAGGAGCACCAGTGCTTCTGCCATATAAACGGCTGCCCGTACCACTATTCCTGGTAGATGTCCTATGACAATGCATCCCTTCCCCTCTCAGAATGCCTCCAATGCCTCCCTCCCTATGTCCAGCACATTTACTATGCTGGACTCTTGGAGGACAGAGACTCCCTCGCCACCCTTAGGTCCATTCCATTCATCCTCTGCAACCCCAGCATCACCCAGCTCATTGAGCTATTCGGGCTGTATGGTGCCCTTCAAACCATTCTCACCCGGCCCCCCTGGAGTGAGACAGGTACCTATCGCCTTGGAGAGACACACCCAATGACACTCCTTCTGCAAATACATGAGACCATCTTGGACTACCTCAATGATGAGGGGTTCAATTTCTCCATTTAACTCCTCCCCTTCCGACACCTCGAACGGCACCTCGCTCCCGTCCTCTTCTTGCTCACCCAAATGGAGTGTACATTTTTCTTTGCCCCTCGTAATGCCACCACCCCTGCCCGTCCGACCAGAGGACGTCCCTCTGTTGCCGAGCCCTCTAGAAAAGGTCTTCACAGAAGTCTTGGCCTTGACAGAGCTGATCGGCTCCCTACAACACCAGCTAGACGACCAAACAGAGTCACCATCGACAGAGACACCCCCACCACAGATGTTGACTCCACCACCACCATCCGCGACAGCAGACCTCCCACCCCCGTATCAACCCAGCCCATCCTCACTCCTATCGAACAACCCCTTTCGGGTCCAATCAGACGCCTATGCCAACGAGATGCCATGGTTTTCTCAGCCAGCCTCCCATCACATCCTGCTTCCCTCACCGACCCTATTCCCCCCTTATTGGGAGACTCTGCAACGCGGAGCCCTCCAACTCCCTCCATTCCCATCCTTCAGTCCCGGAACCCCTTTGTCCGCCCAAATGGCATATCCCCAGTGGATGATCATCCCAATGCCATGGATGTACCTGCCGTCACTACCCCCACCACTCACAATCCCACCATCAGCAGAGTATGCTATGAGTGTCACCAACCCAGACATCTATGCACCAAATGTTCCTGATACCATTGCCTCTTCTGCAACATGGTTGCCCTGGGACATCCACAGTATTGTTGCCCCCAACGACGCTGCAGCACCTGCCACCAACTCAGACACTCCTGGCAGGTCTGTCTCCACAATGACCTCTCCGATGACTCCTGGGATCTCTCTGACTACCTCGTCAATGACGGGGATCGAAGTTCTTGAGATGGAACTTCAAGACTATGAGGAGGGTAATGTTATGGTTAATGAGGGGGTATTACATTTTTCCCTACCCACTCCACCGCTCTCCCCGGGTCTCTGGGACGATCTCCTCTTTGACACTGGCATCTTCCCTTGGGACGGCAATCTCCCTATGCCGGCACTGGACAACACCACCTTCTAGGCAGTGGAGGGCAGTGACCACTGCCATCATGGCTGTGCAAGGCAGTGGTGTGGACCTTTCCATTTCTATTTGTTATTTCTTTCGGACCATTCCTCCTCAGCTGTACTCTCTTGTGTACAGCCTCATATCTCCTGATTCCCCCAATTGCATCTCGGCCCTACTTAGTATGCCTATTTATGGTTCCAGGAAGCCTCTCCTAAATTACATACAAACCTATATATAGAGGCTTCTAACCCCGTATGTATCTCTAACCTTGATCTACACATTTCACCATGTCTGGTCATCACATTCCGCTTGCTTTGCTCTAACACCTAACCCGCTTAAGAGCTGGAAGTCATCTCCACCATTGCGCTTCTGATCTTCCTGATCATCAGCGCCCCTTTCTGCTGCCTGTCCATAGAATGCCGACACCATTGGGGCAGTTCACCACAGGAGCATTCCCTCTGGCACTAGAGCACTAGGGCACTCCACCCTAGGCTAGGTTCTGCCCGTATAGAGGAAGAGACGTGTTTGACCACATCACCTGTGGTAGGGAATGGAACATGGTCATGTCACTTGTTATGCACGCCTAGTCAGCATAACACATACTTGATGATTGAATGTGTTTGATGGTAGGATTTGTATGTTTTTATTATCCTGGGAGGTGTTGATTTCATCTCGATGCAAGAGTGTGTCGGCCAGTGCCATTTGCATGCCTGGGAGTGCTTGGTATTCCATATTGAAGTCCTGTAGAAACAGGAGCCACCTGGCCTGTCATCGTGACAGCTTTCGAGGTTCCTTGAAATATGTAAGGTTTTTGTGGTCAGCCAAGACGACCACAGGATGTGGAGACCTGAGCAGGTATTGTCTTCATTCCTCCAACCCATGTATGACAGCTAGAAGTTCTCTGTTATATATATCATAGTTTCTCTCCACTGGAGAGAACTTCTGCAAGAGGTATCCACATGGGTGTAGGTCCCCATTGGAATCAGATTGCATTAAGACTGCTCCCAAGGCAGTCAGCAAGGCATCAGTCATGAGGATAAAGGGTTGTGTCATATTGGGGAAGGCAAGGACTGGTTCTCAAGTGAAGGTGTGTTGCAACTTCCAAAAGGCATTCTCCTGGGTCTCGCCCCAGCACCAAGTGTTCTTGCTCTTGGTGAGGTCCAATAAAGGACATGTGATGTCGGAGAAGGAGGGGATGAATTTCCAGTAGAAGTTGCAGAAACCAATGAAGGAATGAACATCCTTCACGTTCACGGGTGGTTTCTATTCTTTGATGGCCTTGAGTTTGGTGGGATCCATGTGGACCCTGTTCTTCCCTATGATCATTCCCAAATATTCTACCTCTTCTGCTGAGAAGGTACATTTCTCCAGCTTGAGGTACATCTCATGTTGTCGGAAGTGTCCCAGGACCTTCCGTGTCCTTTCATCATGGGTCTCCTGATCAGTTGAGTGAATCAACAGATTGTCCATGTAGATCACCAGCCATCCTTTTGTGATATAATTGCCAAATAGGTCATCCATGAAGGCCTGGAATGTAGCTGGGGAGTTGCACATTCCAAAGAACATTACGTTGGGTTTGAATAAGCCGAGTGGGGTAAGGAAGATGGCCTTCCAGTGATCTTCCAGTTTCATGAAAACATTGTTGTAGCCCCATCATACATCAAACTTGGTAAAGATCAATGATCCCTTTAATTTATCCATGAGGTCAGAAATTAAGGGGAGAGGATATGCGTTCTTGATGGTGTGGCTGTTTAGATACCGGTAGTCCTGGCAGGGTCATAGTTTCCCATCCTTCTTTTGGACAAAAAAGAAGGGTGCAGCTTGGGGAGATTTTGATGGAGAGATCTTCCCAGTCTCTAAATGTTCTTTGATAAACTCCTTACAGGCTTCTTGTTCCGCAGGGTTCAGAGGGTAAGCTTTGGCTTGTTTTGGGACGAACGAGTCCTTAAGCTCAATGGTGTGATCATATAGTCAGGAGGGGGGTATTTTTGTGTTCGTCTTCTCTGTGAAGATGTCTTTATAGGTCTGTCATCCATGAAAGCCTGGAACGTAGCTGGGGAGTTGTACATTCCAAAGAACATCACATTGGGTTCAAATAGGCCGAGTGGGATGAGGAAAGCAGCCTTCCAGCGATCTTCCAGTTTAATCAAAACATTGTTGTAGCCCCACCGTACATCAAATTTGGTAAAGATTGATGATCCCTTTAATTTGTCCATGAGGTCGGAATTTAAGGGGAGAGGGTACGCGTTCTTGATGGTATGGCTGTTTAGATACCGGTAGTCCTGGCAAGCCGGAGTTTCCCGTCCTTCTTTTGAACAAAAAAGAAGGGGGCAGCTTGGGAAGATTTTGATGGAGAGATCTTCCTGGTCTCTAGATGTCTTTTGATGAACTTCTTACAGGCTTCTTGTTTCCCAGGGTTCAGAGGGTAAGCTTTGGCTCATTTCAGAACAAACGAGTCCTTAAGCTCAATGGTGTGATCATATGGTTGGGAGGGGGGTAGTTTTGTGTTTGTCTTCTCTGCGAAGACATCCTTGTAGGTTTTGAAGGCTTTCGGGAGTGAAACCTTCGCCTTGTGCGCCTGTTGAGCAATGGCCATTGAGAGAGTAGCTCTCCTGAGCATACAGTCCGGCCCTATTCCTCCGTGCGCAGTGATGAACCCAGCCCATTGCATGGGTTCCCAGGACCAAGTCGCCAGATGGATCTCATCCTCTATGTGAGCCATTTCATCATGGCCCAGATACCTCAGCCGGTATCTCTGTTCAATGGTACCAGGGGTGTCTCCTGTCGTGTACCAATAGTGTGACGGCGCTATAGTTACCTGTCCACTCTTCCAGTCAATTTCTGGGTTGATGGCCCGTAGGCAAGAGAGTCCTAGGATGATATCATCCTTGCCGCATTCTAGGACTAGGAGGTCCTGCCGCTCCATTAGTCCTCCATAGTCCAAGACAATTGTTGTCTTGAATTGAATCTGCCCAGACTGATTCTGGGTACCATCCACGTTCCATGCTTGGATTGGAAGTTCCAATTCGCAGACCAGTAGTTGTAGCCATGCCACCAGTTTCCTTGAGATGAAACAACCAGTGGCTCCACTGTTGAGAAGTGTATTTTTGCCAACGAATTTCCCTGGTTTCTGGATCTTTAATGGGATATGAATAGAATTGCTTTTTGATCCGGAAATAAATACAGGAGCTATTGTGTAGGAGGAAGGTAATGTTGGTTTATCTCCTCCATTTAAAAATGCGATTCAGTAGAAAGAGATGTGGGAAAGATGGGATCTAGTGAGCACTCATTGATAGCCTCATCCCATTCGTTTGCAGCCTGTTCGTCTGACTCCATACCCATGTCCAGTGGGTCTCTATGTTTGTCAAGCCTGGTGTCAAAGCTCTGACACAACGTCCAAAGAACCATGTCCTTCCCCTTGTTCTTGACAAGATTGGCTATGTGCCTGTTCAAGGATTCTGATGGGCTGCCCCCATTGTGTGTGTGTGGAACTGCCCCAAGCAGTTTCTCAGTGGTGGTAGTAGTGACGGTTCAGGTGTAAGCTGTCAAGGGTCTCTTCTTGCGGTTGGAGGCGCATATCCAGGATGGTTTCTAGTGGAGCACCCCATCTTCTGGCAGACAAAGCACTTATTCTCATGCATTAGGCAAGTGCGGGTGGGAGGGTCCAGGGTGAGTTGGTCTACATTCATGGCATTGGGATTCCTAGAGCTCCTTCCTCCTCCGTAGTGAGTGGAGGTCCCTCATTGGATTGCTCTCATTCTTTGGAACCCTGTTTCAATAGCAGATGCCTTGTTGTAGATCTGCTCAATAGAGGTAGCGGTGTCCAAAATTCCACAATTGACGAGTTGTTGAAAGATTCGTGGATCCACAGTGTGGAGGAACCACTCGGCAATAGTTGACATCTCTGTTGCTCCCGTTCATATGGCAAGAAGGGCGAAGTGAGATATGAAGTCATTGAACAATGATTTTCCTTGGGTCATGTTTGAGATCTCAGCTTTGGCCATGTCCTTGGAGTTGTGGGGGGAGAAGGTTGTCATGAATGCCTCCTTTATCTTGGTGTAGGTCTTTTCTGTGTTCAGCACTGCTGCATCAGCAAGCTTTATGTGCCAGGCCTCTGCCAAGGCCCTTCCTCTGCCCTTGGATATCCTGTTCAAGAGTGTACAGTATATCACTTGACGTTCTTGTCATATTGTGTATGGAGCAAGAGGTACGCCTCCATAGTGAGGAGCCATCGCCTGGCATCCTCTATGTTTCCACTAAACTCCTCGGGAAGTATGGCTTTAATCTCGGGCATGTCATTGTCATCTGAGTCTAAATCTGGTTGGGTCCTCCTAACAGCACTGCTGTAGTCCAGTGGTTGGGTTGTGTCTCCAGTAAAGAGCTCTTCCTCATCTGATGGCAGGTCTATGACAATTGGTTCTAATTGTGGCAGTGGGAAAGGATCTACTGATGGGGTCACAGAGTACAAGCAGAGAGCACCTGGAAAACCTGGCAATTTGGATGGTGGAGGAGATGGACAGGCAGCTGGGTCGGGAAAGCGAGATGACCCTGGGATTCTTTTTGATGAAGATGTTTCGGAGTGCGGGGTAGAAGCACATGTTGGAGTGACTTCTTCTTCTGAGTCAGACTCTAAAAGGGCTGAGAGATGGATGTGGCAGATGGTTTCAACCCAGAGTGACTACCTCTGTAGTCATCATCCAAACCTTCGGTTGAAGATGGATTACAAAGACGCAATGGTACTTCACAGTTTAAAACCTTGATCTTTTGTTATGCCGACTAGGTGTGCGTAACAAGTGACACAACCGTGTTCCGTTTCCTACCACAGGTGATGTGGTCAAACACGTCTCTTCCTCTATATGGCCAGAACCTAGTCTAGGATGGAGGGTCCTAGCACTCTAATGGCAGAGGGATCGACAGAACCTAGCCTAGGCACAAAGGGTCCTAGCGCTCTAGTGTTGATAATGATGCTCTTGTGGTGAACTGCCCCGACGGTGTTGGCATTCTGCAGACAAGCAGCAAAAGGGGATGCTTATGATCAAGAAGGTCAGAAGCACGATGGTGGAGATGACTTCCAACTCTAAGCGTGTGAAGTGGTAGAGCGAAGCGAGCAGAACTGATTGACCAGACATGGTATATTGTGTAGATCAAGGTTAGAGTTGCATGGGCGGTCAGAAGCCTCTATATATAGATAGGTAGGTGGTTTAGGGGAGGCTTCTGTGAACCATAAATAGTCATACTACATGTGGCCAAGATGGGATTGGGGAATTGGGAGATATGAGGCTGTGTGCGAGAGAACACACCCAAGGAGGAATGGTCCAAAAGAATATCAAATAAGAAAGGAAAGGTCCATGCCACTGCCTTGCGCAGCCATGATGGCAGTGGCTATTGCCTCTACACTGCCTAAAAGGCAGTGTCATCCAGTGCCAGTGCATGGGAGTTGCCATCCCAAGGGAAAGTGCCAGCATTGAAGAGTAGGTTGTCCTAGAGACCCGGTGAGAGTGGTGGAGTGGGTAGAGAAAAAAGTAGTACCCCCTCATTAACCGTAACACAACTAACTCGAAGGTTAATACTGTAGCAGTAATTTCGCATATGTAGGTACAGGGTACAGGAGTGATAACTGAATGCATGCTCTTTTCCCACCCTTTCTGACTGGACGGTAACTGGTCACCTGGCCATCTTTCTTCATGACAAACCTCTTCCACATGTGCTCGTGTTTGGGCCCTCTATTTACCTGCATTCATTACCAATGGCAAAGAGCTGTCTCCAAATTTGTTATCTGAGTGGTGCAGCCATGCTGAAAAAATGCAAAACTCCAGAACATCCAGAACGTTTGAAGGAGTGGCCACATTACCTGCTACCCCATTGCAGTATCACACACAAGGTGGCCCATAGGATAGGTACCTTCTCAGGCTTGCATAGCCCCGATCTGCAGTGCCATTGCCTAGGGCAGAGTAAGCCTTAGGCTAATTGATTCTTATGGTCATGGTCACAAATGCGACCAATCAACTTGCTCAGGTGCTCTTCCTGCTGTTGCCCACAGACCCATATTTCTGCTTTGGTGCTGGAATGCTGTTCCACCCACGTGTGGCCTGTTCAAATTTATGTGAATAATACTAGCTACAATTGGAATCTTGACACCAAACTTTGCAGCCAATCACACACATTGATGCGTCAAAAACACATCAACCAGCAGCCTAAGTATGGCACAATGGACTTGGCAGGTCATCTACCATGCACAACTAGGCATGCCAATAGATAATGCCACATGCCCCCCACTATAAGCAAAAGGCAACCCACCAGCATTGCATTGGAGGGGCAGCAAGTGCATCATGTCACACCCAATAACTTGGATGTAATGGCCAGCTTAACAGCCTGCCACATGCAGACATGTGTGGCACACTCCAATGACTTGGATCCAAATGAATGGCCCATCCTGATGATGGGATGTGCTGGCACAGAGAAGGAATGAAGCAGGGAACAATATTTCAACATGGTGAAAAACATGTACAAATATATCTGTTAATTATCACGTGAGGTTAAGCTCCTCATTCAGTGTGCATGGTGACTTCTATGCAGGCAAAAGCAATGGAAACAACAAACAATGGGCTTTTCCAGACTTTTGCTTTGCCTCCCGTGGTTAGAACACTATAAGCTAGGGGAATAATTACCTCCTAGATGAAGCAGTATCTAGGTCTACTAGATATGAGTCAGTTGAGTACTTAGTGTAGCCAAGTGCATGGGTTGTTCGCCAATCTCCAACAAATATTGAAGAATTGGAATTGATTTGATTCAACTGTGGTCTGGTTAGTAAGGTGTTAGTAGTGTAAACACATACAAACAAGTGTAAACTAATATAAACATGTCTAAATATATGTACTAGTCAACACTATCAAGTTGCTAGTTTTTGTTAGAAAGAGTTAGAGGTCAAATGAGTCAATTGCTATAAAAGGCAATGACTTTGTGGCTGGTAATCCACAAATATGCTGGATTGTTGAGATGTTGAGATGTTCCAGATAATGCTGGAATGGGTTCACACTTCACTTAGTTCACTCAGATAGGTTATAGTAACACAATCTTATTG
>JBBPSM010000571.1:0-11096 GCA_038093595.1 Butyriboletus regius
GACGAATGGAATGGACCTAAGGGTGGTGAGGGAGTCTCTGTCCTCCAAGAGTCCGGCATAGTAAATATGCCGGGTGTAGGGAGGGAGGCGTTGGAGGCGTTCTGAGAGGGGAAGGGGTGCATTGTCGTGGGACATCTACCAGGAGTAGTGATATGGGCAGCCGTTTATAGGGCAGAAGCACTGGTGCTCCTGGGCATGTTTAGGAATATTGAGGTCGGGGTAACGTACTTGGAGTCTGGCCTGGGTGAGAGCAGCAAAAACATGGGAGATGGTGATAAGGAGTGAGCTAAGATCTTGCATTGGCATTGAAACTCCGTCAGAGTTTATGCCAGCTTTTATACTCCTTTAGCGTTGTCTTGGCATTTTCCAGATTGGACTCTGGTTCCCAAGTCCACTCTGTGGCGGTGTATCCTTTCCAGTGTACGAGGTACTGCCTTTGACCTTTTGAACCCCAATGATTGATGATGGATTTGATTTCGTATTCCTCTTCTGTTCCAACTTGTTCCGGAGGGGGTCGGGTGAAGTTGGGTCCATGTTCTGGTGTTTCCCGATATGGGGAAAGTAGGGAGGCGTGGAACACATTGTGGATTCTCCATTGGGCGGGTTGCTTCAGTTGGAAGGCTATGGCCAATACCACCTTCATGATTTCGAAGGGACTGGTGTGCTTCTGGGAGAGCTTTCGGGAAGGTACTTGGAGCTTTAGGTTTCTGGTTTCAAGCCAGACCTTATCTCCAATTTTCCATGGTTTGAAGCGAGAGAGCGTTCTCTCCTTCATCTGTTGTTGAGCTAGCACATGGGCAGCTTGTGCTTCTTTCTGAGTGTCTTCCATGCTAGAGAGTCTCTGTTCTAAGGCTGGAAGAAAGGTATGCCCCAGGGGTGGGTAAGACTGAGGTTTGTATCCGAGGATCAGTGAAAAAGGGGATTTGCTGGTGACTGAATGAGCGGCGGAGTTGTGCGCAAATTCTGCCATAGGCAGTAATTCTAGCCACTTGTGGGGTTGTCCTTTGCAGAAGATCCGTAGATAGGTCTCTAATTCCTGGCTATATTGTTTGGTTTCTCTGTCCATCTGTGGGTGGTAGGCCGTAGACAGGGCTACGTTGTACTGTAGTAGTCTGGCCAGCTCTCTAGCAAATGCTGAAGCAAACTGCAGTCCTCAATCGGACACGAGCTGTCGTGTAGTCCATATCGCAGGAAGACTTTTTCAAAGAAAAGACGGGCTATTCCAGCTGTGTCTACCGTTTTCGAGCAAGGGGCAAGAATTACCCCCTTACTAAGGCCATGGTCAACCATGACCATAACCAAGTCATACTCCCCAACCAGGGGTAGGTCGGTGATTAAATCCACCGAAAGATTCTGGAATGGGCGGTGTCCTTCAAAGGCTAATGGGGTGACCAGGGGAACTGTGGGGTGTGTTTGGACTTTATTAGACTGGCATATAGTGCAGCCCTGGATGAACTTCCGGATGAACATAGACAGACTGAGCCACCAATAATCCTTGGAGAGCAGTGCCACCGTGCCCTCCCTCAAGGGATTCGTGGGTAGAGGCAATGAGGTCTTTCCATGCAGGTCCTGGGATGTATAACCATCCTTTGAAATAAAGGCGGTCTTCCTAAAAGGTCCAGTCGGAGGGGGAGGATCTGGCGAAGAGAGGTTCTTCCTTTTCCATCACATGAAGTGCAGAGATCACTAAGGGATCCAATCTTGTGGAATCGCTGATCTTCTGGAATAGGGCAAGGTCAATTGCCCGTACCTGATGATCAAAGGCGTTTGATGGTAGGATCTGAACATCTTCATTATCCTGGGAGGTGTCAATTTCATCACAATGCGAGAGTGCATCAGCTGGTGCCATTTGCATGCCTGGGAGTGCCTGGTATTCCATATCGGAGTCCTGTAAAAACAGGAGCCACCTGGCCTGTTGTTGTGACAGCTTTCGAGGTTCCTTGAAGTAAGTGAGGTTTTTGTGGTTTGTTAGAACGACCACGGGATGTGGAGACCTGAGCAAGTATTGTCTCCACTCCTCCAATCCACATATGACAGCCAGAAGTTCCCTGTCATATATGTCATAATTTCTCTCCGCCAGAGAGAACGTTTGAGAAAGATATCCACATAGGTGTAAGTCCCCGTTGGAATCAGATTGCATTAAGACTGCTCCCGAAGCAGTCAGTGAGGCATCAGTCATGAGGGTAAAGGGTCTCATTGTATCAGGGAAGGCTAAAACTGGCTCCCTGGTGAAGGCATGTTGCAGCTTCCGGAAGGTGTTCTCCTGGGTTTTGCCCCAGCATCAAGTGGTGGTGCTCTTGGTAAGGTCCAGTAAAGGATGCACGATGTCGGAGAAGGAGGGGATGAATTTCCAGTAGAAATTGCAAAAACCTATGAAGGAGCAAACATCCTTCACATTCACAGGCGGTTTCCATTCTTTAATGGCCTTGAGTTTTGTTGGGTCCATGCGGACCTTGTTCTTCCCTACGATCATACCCAAATACTCTACCTCTTCAGCTGAGAAGGTGCATTTCTCCAGCTTGAGATACATCTCATGTTGTCAGAAGCATTCTAGGACCTTCCACGTCCTTTCATTGTGGGTCTCCTGATTTGTAGAGTGGATCAACAGATCGTCCATGTAGATCACCAGCCATCCTTCTGCGATGTAATCACCAAATAGGTCATCCATAAAGGCCTGGAACGTTGCTGGGGAGTTACACATCCCAAAGAACATCACATTTGGCTCAAATAAGCCG
Organism: Butyriboletus regius; assembly: GCA_038093595.1. Classification (NCBI taxonomy): domain Eukaryota; kingdom Fungi; phylum Basidiomycota; class Agaricomycetes; order Boletales; family Boletaceae; genus Butyriboletus; species Butyriboletus regius. The sequence goes on from JBBPSM010000571.1 coordinate 2,736, forward strand.
AGCGGGGTGAGGAAGGTGGCCTTCCAATGATCTTCCGGTTTAATTAGGACATTGTTATAGCCCCATCATACATCGAATTTGGTGAAGATTGATGATCCCTTTAATTTGTCCATGAGGTCGGAAATTAAGGGGAGAGGGTATGCATTCTTGATGGTATGGCTATTCAAGTACTGGGAGTCCTGGCAAGGTCGGAGTTTCCCATCCTTCTTTTGGACAAAAAAGAAGGGGGCGGCTTGGGGAGATTTGGATGGAGAGATCTTCCCTGTCTCTAGATGTTCTTTGATGAACTCCTTGCAGGCTTCTTGTTCTGCTGGGTTCAGAGGGTAGGCTTTGGCACATTTTGGGATGAACGAGTTCTTAAGCTCGATGGTGTGATCATATGGTCGGGAGGGGGGTAGTTTCGTGTTTGTCTTCTCCGTGAAGATATCTTTGTAAGTCTCGAAGACTTTCGGGAGTGAAACCTTTGCCTTGTGCGTCTGTTGAGCGATGGCTGTTGAGAGAGTAGCTCTTCTGAGCATACAGTCCAGCCTTATTCCTCCATGCGCGTTAATGAACCCAGCCCATTGCATGGGTTCCCAGGACCAAGTCGCCAGATGGATCTTGTCCTCTACATGAGCCATTTCGTCATGGCCCAGATACCTCAGCAGGTATCTCTGTTCGATGGTACCAGGGGTGTCTCCTATTGTGTACCAATAGTGCAATGGCGCTATTGTTATCCGTCCACTTTTCCAGTCAATTTCTGGATTGATGGTCCATAGCCAAGGGAGTCCTAGGATGATATCATCTTTGCCGCATTCCAGGACTAGGAGGTCCTGCCGCTCCATTAATCCTCCATAGTCCAAGACAATCATTGTCTTGAACTGAATCTGCCCAGACTGATTCTGGGTACCGTCCATGTTCCATGCTTGGATTGGATGTTCCAATTCACAGACCAGTAATCGTAGCTGTGCCACCAGTTTCCATGAGATGAAACAACCAGTAGCTCCACTGTTGAGAAGTGCATTTTTGCCAATGAATTTCCCTGGTTTCCAGATCTTTAGGGGGATATGAATAGAATTGCTTTTCAATCTGGAAATGAATACAGGGGCTATCGTGTAGGAGGAAGGTAACGTTGGTTTACCTCCTCCATTTAAAAATACGATTTAGTGGAAAGAGATGCGGAAAAGATGGGATCTAGTGAGCACTCATTGATAGTCTCATCCCATTCGTTTGCAGCCTGTTCGTCTGACTCCATACCCATGTCCGGTGGGTCTCCGTGTTCATTGGGCCTGGTGTCAAACCTCTGATGCAACGTCCAAAGGACCATGTCCTTCCCCTTGTTCTTGACAAGACCAGCTATGTACCTGTCCAAGGGTTCTGATGGGCTGCCCCCATCGTGCATGTGTGGAACTGCCCCAAGTGGTTTCTTGGTAGTGGTGGTAGTGACGGTTCAGGTGTAAGGGGTCAAGGGTTTCTTCTTGTGGTTGTTAGGCACATACCCTGGATGGTTTCTAGTTGAGCACCCTGTCTTCTGGCAGACAAAGCACCTATTCTTGCATATGAGACAAATGCAGGTAGGAGGATCTAGGATGAGTTGGTCAACGTCCATAGCATTGGGGTCTCTAGCGCTCCTTCCTCCTCCATAGTAAGTGGAGGTCCCTCATTGGATTGCCCTCATTCTTTGGAACCCGGTTTCAATGGCAGATGCTTTGTCATAGATCTGCTCGATCAAGGTGGCAGTGTCCAAAATTCTGCAATTGACGAGTTGTTGAAGTATTCGTGGATCCACAGCATGGAGGAACCACTTGGCAATGGTTGACATCTCCATTGCTCCTGTTCGTATGGCAAGGAGGGCAAAGTGTGAGAGGAAGTCATCGAACGATGACTTTCCTTGGGTCATGTTAGATATCTCAGGTTTCGCCATGTCCTTGGAGTTGTGGGAGGAGAAGGTTGTCATGAATGCCTCCTTTATCCTGGTGTAGGTCTTTTCTGCGTTCAGCACAGCTGCATCAGCAAGCTTCATGTACCAGGCCTCTGCAAAGGCCCTTCCTTGGCCCTTGGACATCCTGTTCAAGAGCATATACCACTTGGTGTTCTCGTCATACTGTGTATGGAGCAAGAAGTACGCCTCCATAGTGAGGAGCCATTGCCTGGCGTCCTCTACGTTTCCACTAAACTCCTCGGGAAGTGCAGCTTTAATCTCGGGCATGTCTTTGTCGTTTGAGTCTAAATCCGGTTGGGTCTTTCTAGTGACACCGCTGAGGTCCACTTGCTGGGTTGTGTCTCCAGTAAAGATCTCTTCCTTGTCTGATGGTGGGTCTACGGCAATCGGTTCCAACTGTGGCAGAGGGGAAGGATCTACCGATGGGGTCGCAGAGTGCAAGCGGAGAGTACCTGGAAAACCTGGCGATCTGGACAGTGGGGGAGATGGATGGGCAGCTGGGTCAGGGAAGCGAGATGACCCTGGGATTCTCCTTGATGAAGACGTTTTGGAGTGTGGGGTAGAAGCATGTGTTGGAGTGACTTCTTCTTCCGAGTCAGACTCTAAAAGGGCTGAGAGATTGATGCGGCGGACAGTTTTGACCCGGGGTGACTACCTCTGTAGTCATCATCCGAACCTTCGGTTGAAGATGGATTGCGAAGACACGATGGTACTTCACAGTTTAAAACCTTGATCTTTGTTATGCCGACTCGGCATGCATAACAAGTGACACGACCGTGTTCCGTTCCCAACCACAGGTGATGTGGTCAAACATGTCTCTTCCTCTATATGGGCAGAACCTAGTCTAGGATGGAGAGTCCTAGCACTCTAATGCCAGAGGGATCAACAGAACCTAGCCTAGGCACAAAGGGTCCTAGCACTCTAGTGTCGATAACAATGCTCTTGTGGTGAACTGCTCCGACAGTGTCGGCGTTCTGCAGACAAGCAGCAAAAAGGGGCACTGATGATCAAGAAGATCAGAAGTGCAATGGTGGAGATGACTTCCAACTCTAAGCGGGTGAGGTGGTAGAGCGAAGCTGTTACGTCGACTCGGCGCACGTGACAAGTGACACGACCGTGTTCCGTTCCCAACCACAGGCGATGTGGTCGAACACGTCTCTTCCTCTTTACGGCTGAAACCTAGTCTAGGGTGGAGAGCCCTAGCACTCTAACAGCAGAGGGATCGACGGAACCTAGCCTAGGACACAAAGGGTCCTAGCGCTCTAGCGTCGATGACGATGCTCCTGTGGCGAACTGCCCCAATGGTGTCAGCGTTCTGCAGACAGGCAGCAAAAAGGGGCGCTGATGATCAGGAAGATCAGAAGCGCAATGGCAGAGATGACTTCCAACTCTAAGCGGGTGAGGCGGTAGAGCGAAGCGGGCGGAACGAGTGATTACACGGTATATTGTGTAGATCAAGGTTAGAGTTTACATGGGGATGGAAGCCTTCTATATATAGGGTTTTAGGTAATTTAGGGGAGGCTTCCTGAGACCATAAATAGGTAGATCGTAAGCGGCCAAGATGGGATCGGGGAGAGTTGGAAATACGAGGCTATGCACAAGAGAGCATAGCCGAGAAGGAATGGTCCGTAAGTAATATGAAATAAGAGGAAAGGTCCGTGCCACTGCCTTGCGCAGCCATGATGGCAGTGGCCATTGCCCTACACAGCCTAGAAGGCGGTGTTGTCCAGTGCCAGGGTGAGGAGATTGCCATTCCAGAGGAGATCGCCGGAGTCAAAGAGGAGGTCGTCCCATAGACCCGGAGTGAGGGGTGGTATAGGTAGCGAAAAAGGTAATACCCCCTCACTAACCGTAACAGAAGCGAGCAGAACAGATGACCAATACATGGTATATTGTATAGATCAAGGTTAAAGTTTACATGGGAATGAGAAGCCTCTATATATAGGTTTTAGGGAATTTAGGGGAGGCTTCTGGAGATCATAAATAGGCATACTACATGCGGCCGAGATGGGATCGGGAGATCGGGAGATATGAGGCTATGTGCAAGAGAGCATAGCCAAGGAGGAATGATCCGAAAGGAATATCAAATAGAAAGGAAAGGTCCGCGCTACTGCCTTGCGCAGCCATGATGGCAGTGGCCATTGCCTCTACATTGCCTAGAAGGCAGTGTCATCCAGTGCCAGAGTAAGGAGATTGCTGTCCCAAAGGAGATTGCCAGTGTCGATGAATAGGTTGTCCCAGAGACACAGGGAGAGGAGTGGAGTGGGTAGGGAAAAAGGTAGTACCCCTCGTTAATCGTAACAATATATACAATACCAAAAAGTTCCCACGAGGATAGGGGTAAAGTTAATTAGGAAAGCTTACATAAATGCACCGTGTACCACACTAATTAACTATGCTGCGTGAAACCATGGCTGGCCAGCGTTGTTTGCTTTGCGTTCTTCACCTGATTGTGGTGAAGCTTAACCCGAAATGCATGAAGATGATGGAGAAAGTCAGGTGAAGAATCCACACCTACTTGTGACACATATCCAGCCTTGAGCTTCTCAGCTAGTGCAACCAGCTTGGATATCACCATCACTGGCACCTCACAGTGACGATCATCCTCATTGTCTGAATCCACCTCAATAGCATCTCCATTCTGATTCGCCTCTTGTCGACGAACTTCAGCAATGATTTCGGCATCATCCTTGAAGATCTTTGCCTCTATATCAAGATCTTCTCACTCCTCACAAGGATCAAGAAGCTCATTGATGGAAAGTGGGGTTTTAAAAATGTGATTCTTGTTTTTGAGAATTGCTACAGAGTCTGTTGAATCTTGTTCGAGCACTTCGAGCTGGGGAGGCTTTGGAACAGAGAGTTTGAGCACAAGACCTGATCACTGACATGCTGCTGACACAAGCTCTTCAACAGCTGCACTGGCCTGCACAGCATTGCCCTCCGCATCCATAACAGCTTTGAGGGCAGGTTCCTAGTTGGACGTGACATAGCGACTGCCAAGATATTGCTCTAATTTGGCCTCAGCAAGTGGGAGTGGAATTTCACTTGTTGCGAATTCATGAATGATGGCCCATGTGCCAGGATCAGCATGAGCTGGGTGTGATGATGGAGCAGTGGCCATTTGAATCCCAATGTGATTCCAGCAATGCTGGATGGTTGTAAACATCACAGCAGTCCAAGCTTGGACTGCCATCATCATCACCTCACAAAGAGTGATCTTCCAGATATTGTCATTGCCGGCCTCGTCAAGTTCAATTGCACAAAGACAAAATTGGCGACGATAACAAGCTTTGAAGCATCAAATGATGCCAGTGTCAAGGGGCTGGATGAACAAGATGAGATTTGGTTCGAAAAATACAATCTGGATGTTTCGGGGTGTAAATAAAATCTTGTGACCTAAGAAATTGTCTACAAGAAGGCAAATGTATTGCCGCTCAATGCCCATTGTGACATCAAGCGCTTTGACCCATCTGTGTTATGTCGACTCGGTGCACGTAACAAGTGACACGACCATGTTCCGTTCCCAACCACAGGCGATGTGGTCAAACATGTCTCTTCCTCTATATGGGCAGAACCTAGTCTAGGATGGAGGGTCCTAGCACTCTAATGCCAGAGGGATCAACAGAACCTAGCCTAGGCACAAAGGGTCCTAGCACTCTAGTGTCGATGATGATGCTCTTGTGGCGAACTGCCCCGACGGTGTCGGCATTCTGCAGACAAGCAGCAAAAAGGGGCGCTGATGATCAAGAAGATCAGAAGCGCAACAGTGGAGATGACTTCTAACTCTAAGCATGTGAAGCGGTAGAGCGAAGCGAGCAGAACAGATGATTACACGGTATATTGTGTAGATCAAGGTTAAAGTTTTACATGGGAAATAGAAGCCTCTATATATAGGGTTTTAGGTAATTTAGGGGAGGCTTCCTGAGACCATAAATAGGCATACTACAAGCGGCCAAGATGGGATCGGGAGAATCGGGAGATATGAGGCTATGCGCGAGAGAGCATAGCCGAGAAGGAATGGTCCAAAAGAAATACAAATGAGAAAGAAAAGATCCGCACCACTGCCTTTGCGCAGCCCTGAGGGCAGTGTCGTCTAGTGCCGGAGTAGGGAGATTGCCGTTCCAAAGGAGATCGCTGGTGTCGAAGAGTAGGTCATCCCAGAGGCCCAGGATGAGGGGTGGAGTTGGTAGGGAAAAAGGTAATACCCCCTCACTATCCGTAACAATCTGTGTGTTTCATATGTCAAATCCAATGTGAGAAAGAGTTTTGGCATCCTTACTCCTCAAACAGCTCACTCATCATCAAAGCCTTTTTGTTGCTTCGCTAGTTAAAGCCTGCACTCTGTGGAGTCTTGCTATTGAAGCAGTGTGGCTTTCGTGCATAGCCAATGAAAAATGGTGGAAGCTTCTCACTTCCATCAGCGTTTGTGGCAAATCCAAGTGTCAAACAGAATTTCTCTTTTTTCTTTCCGTTCATTTGTTTCAACGCAAGTCCTCGATTGGGTGGTGCTGTTGCCGACCCAAATCCTAAGAAAGGACTTGATCTGCACAACTACTAGACTTGCTTATAGAGAAAAGAGGATGATGGGAAAACTCAACAAGAACTTGACTAGAGTTCTTGGGGCGTTGGCATTTGGTCTTATATACTGTTACATGGTGTTTGTACATATTGACTACTGATCTGTGCATCAGGTACAGTAGGGTCTAGGGTATGATATCATAGATAAGGAATGACATCATAGGTCTAGGTTATTCTAGACTCTGACGGAAATTAAAGATAAGGGCGTTAGAGCAGCCGAGAAGTCTGAAGAAATAGGCCGGTCTAGAGGGATCACATGATGAGTCATGTGACGTTCACACAGTCACATGATGTGAAAAAGGATAAATGAAAATGAGTTCGTAACACTACCCCCCTCTTATGGTTCGCATTCCAGGCGAGACCAGATAGGTACGGGAGTCATGAAGGTATCATAAGGTTTAAATAAAGAATCAAAGTTGGCCTGGAGCATTCGTAACTTCTGAGGCGCGTTGGGTTTTTGTCGATAGAAGTCTGTGATGGCCGCTTTAGCCAAGGATAAGTTAGTTTCGGGTTCCCAGGTTCGATCTTCGTTACTGTATCCTTTCCAGTGTACAAGAAATTCCAGGCGTCACCCTTTGAGCCGTGAGTCTACTACGTATTCAACCTCGTACTCTTCATTGCCTTCATCAGAAACCTGGACCAGTCTGGGTTTATAAGTAGGTTGTCCATGTAGTCGTTCCTTATATGGCTTGGTACGACTAATATTAACGACTGGATGGATTTTCATGGAAGAGGGGAGCTTAAGCTCAACCACATTCATTCTGACCATCTTAATTATGTCATAGGGGCCCAGCCACCATTCGGTTAACTTAGGAGATTGCCAAGTTTGTTTCAGGTTAAGGTGTTCCGTTGATAACCAAACCTTGTCTTTCAGCTGATAAATAGGAGCGTTGCTTCTTCTCTTATTGGCCAATGCTTTCATCTTGTTTTTGGCTTTTTCTAAGTTTTCTTTGACTTGCTCTAACGTTTGAATGAAGTCTTGTGAGAAGTCCAAGGCTGCCGGAGCCTTAATGTCAAGTGGTTTGATATCCATTTGTGGAGTGTAAGAGTGAGTGACTTCGAATGGTGACTTGCCAGTAGTCGAGTGAACCTTATTATTATAGGAGAATTGCGCCAGCGCAAGCCAATTGGCCCATTTGTCCTGCTTTTCTGCTGTAAAGAGGTGGAGATACTGCTGGAGATCTCGGTTGACTCTTTCAGTTTGTCCATCGGTCTGGGGGTGGAATGCTGTGGACATTTTTAGGTCAATCTGTAGCATCTTGGCCAGATCTTTCATTACTTGTGCAGAAAATTGGGGTCCGTGATCGGATATGATAGAACGTGGGAGTCCGTGTGTTTTCCAAACGTGGTCATGGTATAGCTTTGCCGTGCCAAGTGACATAATAGTTTTAGTTGTTGGAATAAATACGACTTCCTTGGAGAAGTGGTCTACCACCACAAGGACAGTGTCATGTCTGTTGGACATGGGTAGATCTGTAGTAAAGTCCACGGAGATGTCCTGCCAGGGACCTTCTGGAATAGGGTTAGGGAGAAGTTTGCTGGCCGGAGTGGCATTCAATGGTTTCATCCAAGCATATCTTTCGCATCAGGAACAATAGTCTTTAATGTCCGTTCACATACCTTGCCATATATAGTAGCGTGAGACTAACTCGTGAGTTTTCTCTGCACCACCATGTCTGGCTAAGGTGGAATCGTGGTATAACGTTATGATGTCCTGACGGAGTTCCTTCTTCTCGGGCACGTAGATTTTCTTTTCTAGAAGGACCAGTCCTTCGTCCAATAGGATGGAACCCTTTGGTTCGCCTTCTTTTAATTTAGATTGGGCGTTCCAGACTGCCTCCATTATCTTTTCTTCTTCCCCT
>JBBPSM010000572.1:0-11056 GCA_038093595.1 Butyriboletus regius
TGAAAATCTATTTTTGAGAAGATATGGTGCCAAATAGATAAATCAAAAGCACCAAGATTTAGCTATAAAAGCAGAACAATTAGTAGCAATGTTGTCAAGTTCATGAACAAAAGGAGCAGGAATATGAGGCAGTGTGGCAGCAGTCTCTTCTCCAATTATCTTCCAGATGTGCAGCATGATTCTAAACTTGCCATTGCTAATATCCATTCCCTTAAACCATCTAGTCCATAAGTTGACAAGGTTTGGGATTACATTTTTGAGTAGTAAATGGAACCATTCCCAAGGAATGGAGTGGGTGAAGTTGAGGGAACTGATCCTGCATAATCCTGGCAGATCACATATACCTGTTTCCTTTGTGATCCTCTCCTTGGCTATGTTTGAGGGTGCAAAGGCAATTTGCTCAGATATATGAAAAAAGTCTTTATGAGCATGGAGTGGAAGGTCATCCACCTTCCACATGACAAGGGCTTGCTGCTTGGAATGTTGGCTTGGGGGATGGAAGGGCACATAGTGTATTCTCCCCAACCCACGAACTAACTTTATCTTGCATGACTAACAGGAGAAAATGGCATTGTGACCCTTGATGTTTAGAAACTTTTTGATGGCAAGAATGTCACCCAACTTAAAAATAATGTATGCATGCAAGGGAAACATGGTGCTGGTTGACACATCATATGTAGGTACTCCATATGCAAGTTCAATGAGTTTGTCATTAAGCAGAGACAAGAATGAGAATGAGGTGAGATTTTTGGGTTGGCATGGTCCAGGAATGATACCAATGCAAAGGAGGTATTTCTGATGCATGCAGAGATTGGGAGGGACATTATAGTTCTGTAAAATGATTGGTGTTGTGTTTGGCCCATTCTGTCATTCATAGAGTAAATGACTATTGATACAGACTGCAAAGGCAATATCATGGGGATCAGAAAAATATCTGTGGTGCAATTTGACACCATCAATGACAACATGTTCACTGACAAGCTTCTGATAATGGACTCCATCTAAGACATCTGCAATTTCATTGGCAATGAATTCAAAACTGGCTCAATAGTCCATAAGTTGAATATATGCCATAGTTTGAAAAAAACCTTGCAGGTGGGGAATGAGTGAAAAGTAGCAAAATTGACACCATGGTTTTCTGTTGGCATTGTACCATGCCTCACCACAATAGGGACAGAGGTGGAGAGGGGTGAACTGTGATGTGTAGAGAACACATGAATTGATGCAATAATCATACTTCACTGGTGCAATCCCAGCAAGTATTGTCATCCAGTGTCTAATTGTATATCTTGAGTTGAGGTCCATCTTGTGTCAAAAAATGTATCTCATCTGCTGGAATGCCAACTGTGTCGTCTTCCCTGTGATAAGCAGATTGAAAGCATGTATGTTGTCACAGTCATGGTCCAATAAAATTTGATTGCCTATGTTGAGAATTGTATCATATCATCCTGACAGGATTTAGTAAATATATTGAACATCATCTCTTCCTAAGCCTGTAGCACAACATCTTGTAGCTCTAGATCACTGGGGAAGACTTCATTATTATGTGTCTCTCCTTGTGACTCGTCATCCACCACCCAATCCTAGCCATCATAATCAAGGTCATCTTCATTGAGCTGATCTGAACTGACAGAACTCTCTCTGCTGACAAAATCTGAAGACTCTCCAGCTGGTGAGTGAGAGTGATCTTCTGCAAGATGTTTTCTTGCCCAATATCAATTTGTGTGCCTGGTAAGTCTGAGATTCCATGTGAGAGAAATGCAAGTGGTGTTTGATGAGTCTTGAATCTATCCCACACATGAATTTTTCATACCTGGGTCTGAGTTGGCAGAGTCAACACTCTGTGACACTTGTATCCCACCAAACAGTCCCTTATCTGAGGCTTTGTGATAATGGTGATGGCACTGTTGAAAGCGAAGGTGTTTACCATACATATGTTGGGGTACACCAATATTGCTTGACATGGTCTTGCCATGGCCTGAACACTCATGGAGGATAGTGCCAATACTATCACATGGTCAGTCATAGTATAAGAGGGAAGTCTCAGGATTTGCCTTGCTTGTGTCAATGTGTCAGTGTTGTTCATGTGATACATCAACATGTCTGATCCACATGATTGATTAATTGTGTGGTGCACAGATCTTGTCACTTTGCCACTCACCCAGCAAAACCAAGACCCACCACTGTCACATAGGGCCAAAACACTCAAAGGATGTCACCCTGTACAGAATGGTTGCACAAATGCACAGACAATTACAATTTCTCACCTGTCTGTAATCTCTTATTTAATGATTTATCCTATGGATGCATTGATATAATAATTATCCAGGAACTAAATAGGCAAAACAATGGCAAACAAAACAACCAGAATATCTGGCAGGACAACCATAGGACCTCATTCCTAGGCCAAAGGGTATTGAGTAATTAATGAGTTGGGCCTTACAGATAACAAAGAATAGTACTATTATATCTTGGTCTGTATTTCCTTGTTTCTGAAGTATCTGGCCTAATTGCATTAAGAACAGTGCACAGTATGCAGATTGGCCATCAAGTATCTCAATATAACTCACACCATAAACCACCAGAAGAACAATCATCTGGTTGAAAAGGTATTTTGTGAGGTAGGGATTTGTAGGAATGCAACTTGCAGGTGGATACTACATGGGCTCATTTCACAAATTAGGTTCAGTTAAAGTTACCAGTACTACTGAAGTATGAAAATGGATGGCTGGTCCATGACATACTAGCTCAGTATCTCTGAAATAGCTTGTAGGTGAGCAAAAAGGAAGATAAAACTATAGCAGTACATGTTCAAACTTCTGATTACATCTGATGAACTGCACTCATAGAAGATGAATGGCAAAGCAAACACCAATGTGAAAGACCTGACCAAATCAGAGAGTGAGATTAGTGAGCATGAGGACCCTGGTTTTGGAAGCAATGCAGAAATGAATACCAAGGAAGATCAAGACCTTGGATATGAAGATGCTGAGGAGGAAAGTGATCTTGCTGATGCTAATGGTGGTGTTAGTGACCAGAATGAGAATGATGATGAGAATAAACAAGGCAATCTTGAGGCTAGCAATAACAATCAGTCAAAGAAAAGGCATCAAGCAGACCATGATGATTCCACATCATCACTGAAGGAAAGGGTGGTGAGGTCAAGCTCATTAGCATCACCTCACCTCACATTTTAGAATCAATCCATTCAAGGCTGTGAATCTCAGAGACTATGTCAAACCCAGCTTGTGCATGCACCCAACAAAGGTTTTATGTTGTGTGTGGAGGGAAGCATGGTGAGGTTGGGCTCATCTTTACTACCTCACCTCAGCTTGCATTTCAGAATCAACCCATCCAAGGCCATGAATCTCAGAGACCACATCAAACCCAGCATGCACACGTAACATCCAATGAAGCCTCTACCTTGTGCAAAATTGAGTTTGAGGGTGAAATTAACTCTACATCAGACTTGGATGAAGACGATCTATACCCTAAGGTCATGATTCCCACCTTATGCCCTGCTGACAACTGCAAGCAGTCAATCCCTAAGGATATCTCTCACTATCTTTGGACTGCACTCATCCATTATATTGCTTTTTAGACCAGGGTAAGAAAGATGTTCACTTAGCCACAGTGATCTGTATTGCAATTAAGCAGTTGCATCAGCAGGTTGAATCAATCGAAATTGCCTACTAATGGAACTGGCCTGTGACTACCATTGACTTCAAGCAAATTTCTAGCCACATTCTTGGCATATATGATAATCTAAAAAGGATGATATTCAAACCCAACAAGCACATACAATGATTCATTTGGAACTGCTTTGTAGGGAACCTTGAAATGGATGGATGGACAATTGAGTGGTTTGCTGCTCTACAACCACTGGAAATTCCAATGACATTGCAGATTTGGTTGCAGTCTCACAGCAGATAGTAAGGGAGAATCTCATTAGGTGTTGATTGGGTTTCAGAATCTAAGGTTGATGAACACCATCTGATTTTTGTAGCTATGGTCTGAAAGGGATGGAGATAGTCATCCATATGTTGCTCAAGCAATTTCCCCCCATGTCAACTACATGAGATGCATTCAAACCTCTATTCCTCATGCACTATCCACACTATCTTGTCATCCCTTATATTATTTCACAGCTGATCATGCATGATTTTGATATATCCTCTATAGTGACTGTATACAATATCATGGTTACAAGTAGTGATGTCAGTGATTCTATCCATGCAAATGAAGATAAGAATGACAAAGCCAGTATAATTAACCACAGGATGACCCTCTCATTCAAAGGCTTGTTATGCATGATGGAGAGGATATAGAAGTAGTGGCAGCAAGAGTATTCATTTGGCTACAAAAATTGTCTAAATGGCCTGAGTCTAGAACCCTGGTGCCACATCCTCGGCCTCACCTCATTACATATCAAGGGACCTTGGATAGATCTTCTATTCCAGTAACAGAACTGATACTACACAATAGTACTATGGCTAGACTCCCACAAATAATACTGCAAAGGGTGGCATGAATTGAAGCATGGACAACTATCACACAAATCATTGAAGCTTGAATAATAGCATGAACTCCTCAAGTATCACAAATGAGACAAGCATTCCCACTGGCGATAGCAGTGCCCTTACCTTAAATACACAGGAAAAAGAAGACAGGTTACCCAAAGAAGTTGGTCAGCAGTGGTGAGGGTATTGAATGGCAGGTCAAAAGATCAACCCAATTAAAATTGCATGCAAAATAACTCAATTCCCCTTGTTTTTATCCTGTGCAAGTTGGTCATCTGTGTCATGACTCAGACACAAGTCTATTTATTCTTTTTTAATATATAAAATTGTATCTCAATGTGTAATCATTCTTTTGTACTGCAGACAATTGGAATGATGTGAATTCTGAGAAATGGAGAGGCAGTGAACTACAGCAAAAAGGACACTATATGGGCACTACCAAACAGTCAAGAGGATACTGTGGAACTGTTAATAGGATGCTACATGAACACCTAACAGTTAAGGCAACACCAAGGATTAATGTCCTGAATGCCATGGAATAGTGGAGGTGACATTGGAATAGTAGCATCCATGACATTGTTCTGCACTGCCAAAAATGTCCAGATCAGCATCATGGGAGACACTAACTCATAATACCAGATGCTGGGATATACTAATTGTAACAATACTTGGGAGTGTCACTGACGATGTCAAGCATTGACTTTATTATATGTAGTGTTGTACTGGCCACATTTTTGCCTTGCTTACAGTCCTATTAAAAATTGATTCTTTTTATTCTCCTTGTTACGGTTGAAGACAGGACTCCCACTTTTTCCCTTTCCATATCACTATCCTCTTCTAACCTCTGGAACAACATGCTATTCAACACCACAGACTTTGTCTGAACCAGCACTGAGAAGCCAGTACAGCATAGCAACACTGCCTTCTAGGCAGTACTTGGCTGTGACCACCACCACCATGGCTGCACAAGGCAGTGATATAGACTCCTATTTCCCTATTTCATATTACTCTATTTCACAGACACTGCCTCCTTGGCTATGCTCTCTCACACATAGTCCAGTATTTCCATTACTCCATTGCCTTGATCTTTTTTCTGATTGTCTCCTATTTATAGTATGTGAACTGGCCCTGAAACAGTGTAGAACCCTATTTAAAGCTCTGCTTCAGTGTTACAGTTGTTGAAGGGGCACCACCTTTTTCCCTACCAATGCCCCCACTCTCTCCTAGTCTCTGGGATGACCTCATATTTGGCACTTTTCTCTGGGACAGCAATGCCTGAACACCCACACTGGATGACACTGCCTTCTAGACAGTGTAGAGGCTATGATCACTGCCATCATGGCTGCACAAGGCAGTGGTGCAGACTTCCATTTCTTCTTTTGTATCATTTGTTATTCCACAGATGTTCTCTTCTCGGCTGTACTCTCTCGCATACAGCCTAGTATCTCCCAATCCCATGTTTCCTCTGACAATAGTGTCAGCCACCCTTCTATTTATGGTTCTCAGAAGCCTTATAGGTTTAGAGGTAATTTAGGGGAGGCTTCTGAGAATGATAAATAGAAGGGCAGCTGGCACTATTGGAAAGGGAAGATGAGATCAGGAGATACAAGGCTATGTGTGAGAGAACACAGCTGAGGAGAAATCATCTATAGAATAACAAATGAGATAAAAAGAGAAGTGGAAGTCTGCATCACTGTCTTGTGCAGCCATGATGGCAGTGGTTATGGCCTCTACACTGCCTAGAAGGTGATGTCATCCAGTGCAGGTGTCTGGGCTTCACTGTCACAAAGGAAAGTGCTGGAGTCGAACATCAGGTTGTCCCAGAGACTAGGGGAGAGTGGTGGTGTAGGTAGGGAAAAAGGTGGTGTCCCTTTGACAACTGTAACATTACCCTCCACGTAGTCTTGAAGTTTCATCTCAAGAGCTTCTATCTCCATCATTGATGAAGTAATCAGAGAGATCCCATGAGTTGTCTAAAAGGTTGTTCCTGGAGTAGATCTCAGGTCCATGTCTGAGTTGGTGGCAGGTGCCACAACATCACTGGGGGCAGTGATATTGTGGATGACCAGGGGCATCCAAGTGATAGTGGGAGCAACAGTAGTGGGGACAATTGGTGCAGAGGTGTCCTGGTTGGTGACACTTGTAACATTGTCTGTGGATGAGGGGAGCTCGAGAGGTGGTGGCAGTGGGAGTGGGTATGTCCAGGGCATGGGGATGATCATCCACTGGAGGTATGCTGTTTGGGCAGACAGAGGGGTTCTGGGATGGAATAATGGGAGTGGTGGGAGTACAAGGGCTCCTCACTGCAGAGTCTCCCAATGAGGGGGGAGTAGGGTTGGCAGGGAAAGCATGTGGAGGATGAGAGGGAACACTGGCTGAGAATATCATGGCACCTTGTCGGTGTAGACGTCTGGTAGGATCTGAACGAGGTTGTTTGACTGGAGTAAGGATGGGTTGGGTTGGTACGGGGGTGGGAGTTTGGCTGCTTTGGATGATGAAGGGAGAGCTGGTGGTGGTGGTGGAGGCATTTTTATTGGTGATGTCTCCGTTTGGGTGTCTAACTGGTGTTGTAGGGAGTTGATCAACTCCATTAGGGCCAGCACTTCCTTGGAGACTTTCCAAGGTGGGTTCAGCAACAGAGGGACATCCTCTGGTTGGAGGATGGGTGGGGGTAGGAATGTTTCTGGGAGCGAAGAAAAATGTACACTCTTCTTGTGAGAGCATGAAGAAGACTGGGGCAAGGTGTTGCTCGAGATGTTGGAATGGAAGGAGAGAAATGGAGAAATTGAACCCCCCTTGTTGTAGAGGTAATCCAGGATCTGTTCATGTATCTACAATAGGAACGTTGTTGTTACGGTTGAGGAGGAGGTACTATCTTTTTCCCTACCAACTCCCCCACTCTCCCCTAACCTTTGGGATGACCTACTGTTCAACTCCGGCACTTTCCTTTGGGATGGCAACACCCACACCCCTACACTGGATGACACTGCCTTCTAGGTAGTGTGAAGGTAATGACCACTGCCATTATGGCTGTGCAAGGCAGTGGTGCGGACTCTCCTTTCCCTTATTTCATATTTCTTTGGACAATTCCTCAGCTATGTTCTCTTGCACACAGCCTCATATCTCCCGATCTCCCAATCCCATCTTTTCCTTATGATGGCATGACTATTTATGGTTTGCAGAAGCCTCCCCTAAATTACCTACAAACCTATATATATAGGCTTCTAACCACCCATGTAACTCTAACCTTGATCTACACAATATACCATGTCTGATCGATTAGTTCCGCTCACTTCGCTCTACCACCTCACCCGCTTAGAGTTGGAAGTCATCTCCACTATTGCACTTCTGATCTTCTTGATCATCAGTGCCCCTTTGAAACGATCACTCGTGCTACCCACGATATTTATTTCAATCCTTCCTACACTTTCACACTACCTCTACTGTAGTCCCTCAGTGTAGCCTCCACCCTATGCTACCATACACCCTCCGTGTCCACAAGTTACCTTTCATAGCCTACCTCCTACGATCTACTCGCTATCCTTCGTTCATTCCCCAACTACTCATTGTAGTCACCATCCTACAATACCTAGTATCCTACATTGCAATTCCCCAATGCCTAGTCGTATATGCCCTCATACGACATACCCTATACTATTGTATTCCCCCATCTACCAACCTCCATCCTAACCTACGTACGAATACCCCATCTAATCCCTAAGCGATACCACATTCATATCGCCCACTTTCTATCACTTGTATCCCCATCCTACTAGTTGCATCCGCCCTACCAATGCAACACCATCCATAGTACTCCTCCGATACAATACCTCTCACTCATCGTATCCACCACCATATGATAACAAGTAGCCTCACGGCTATCCCCGGTCCCTCACGTGACCCTAAACCGTGTACAGGCCCGCATGCCTATAAACTGCACCGGGCGTGCTGCTTTGCGCCGCTCTAGTCTCATGACGACTCTAACTCACGTTTCCCCCAACGCTTCGCTAATGGCTTACACCATTACGCTTACGTCTCCAAATACTAATCAAGCCTATGCTAGATTAACACATCGGATCTTACAATCCCTTGCCCAAGATAGGATCTATCCCCCGATACGATCTCATCTCGATACCTGATCTAACGGATCATTTATGCAGCGCCTCTCGCACTCTCTTTCTTCTTTCATTTTATCTTTCATTCTAATCTATTAACCTTTCACAACGTAGCCGCGCCTCATGCGCTCTGGACTACCATTTCACTTACATGCGCCTAGTACGCACATCTCATTCCATCTAGCGTCGCTTTTTCCATTGGACTAATATTTCCCTCGTTCCTGTGATATCATACCCTATACCCTACGACATCATAGCATAGCACGGTCCGTGCACCAAGGATAAGCCTATATAAGTAGTTAGTAGCTAGCACTTGTATTCCTTAGTCTTGAAATTGCCTTTCTCTCTCTCGCATATTGCCTTGGTTGGCAACACTTGAGATATTGGGTCTAGGTTTTGTCTTTGTCTCATTGATATTCCTTTCACCCTTTTTGCTGCCTATCTGCAGAACGTTGACACTGTTGAGACAGTTCGCCACAAGAGCACCATTATCAACACTAGAGTGCTAGGACTCTTTGTGCCTAGGCTAGGTTCTGTCACTTCCTCTGGCATTAGAGTGCTAGGACCCTCCATCCTAGACTAGGTTCTGCCCATATAGAGGAAGAGACCTGTTTGACCACATCACCTGTGGTTGGGAACAGAACACAGTCATGTCACTTGTTACGCACACTGAATTGGCATAACAGTCGTTGGGTGTGTCCCTCCGGGGCAATGAGTACCTGTCTCGCTCCAGGGGGGCCTGGTGAGAAGGGTGTGAAGGGCACCAAACATCCTGAATAGGTCAACAAGCTGGGTGATACTGGGATTGCAGAGGGAGAATGGAATTCCTCTAAGGGTGGCAAGGGCATCTCCGTCCTCCAGGAGTCTGGCATAGTAAATTTGGTGAGTATACGCAGGGAGGCAGTGGAGTCATTCAGAGAGGGGAAGAGGGGCATTGCTATGAAACATCTACCAGGAGTAATGATATGGGCAGCCATCGATCCAGCAGAAACACTGGGATTGGCTGGTGTGTTTGGGAATATCAAGGTTGGGGTATCACATTTGGAGTCTAGCTTGGGTGAGGGCAGTGGACACATGAGAGATGGTGATGAGGAGGAAAGAATTGTCTTTGGGCATTGGAACTCCATCAGAGTTTGTGCCAATTCTTATACTTCTTGAGCATTGCCTTGGCATTTCCCACGTTGGATTCCAGTTCCCAAGTCCGCTCTGCAGCGGTGTATCCTTTCCAGTGTACCAGGTACTGCCTTCATCCTTTCAAACCCCAATGATTGATGATGGATTCAATTTCATATTCCTCTTCCACCCCAATTTGTTCCGAAGGGGGTCAGGTGAAGTTGGGTCCATGTTCTGGTGTCTTCCGATATGGGGAGAGTAGGGATGCATGGAACACGTTGTGGATTCTCCATTGAGCAGATAGCTTCAGTTGGAAGGCTATGGCCAATACCACCTTCATGATCTCAAAGGAACCGGTTCGTTTCTGGGAGAGTTTCCAGGAGAGTACTTGGAGTTTGAGGTTTCTGGTTTCAAGCTAGACCTTGTTTCCAATTTTGCATGGTTTGAAGTCTGAGAGAGTTCTCTCCTTCATTCGTTGTTGAGCTAGTACATCCAGCCATGTCTACCGTTTTTGAGCAAGGGGTGAGAATTATCCCCTTACTAAGGCCATGGTTGACCACAACCATGACTGAGTCAAAATTCCCTACTGGGGGTAGGTCAGTGATTAAATCCACCAAGAGATTCTGAAATGGGTGGCATTCTTCAAAGGCTAATGAGGTGACCAGGGGGACCATAGGGTGGATTTGGACTTTGTTAGACTGGCATATAGCGCAGTCTTGGATGAACTTCTGGACAAACATAGAGAGATTGGGCCACCAATAGTTCTTAGAGAGGAGTGCCACCATGTCCTCCCTCAAGGGATTTTTGGGTAGAGGCAATGAGGTCTTTACATGTGGGTCCTGGGATGTATAACCATCCTTTAAAATAAAGGCAATCTTCCAAAAAGGTCCAATTGGTGTGAGAGGATCTGGCGAAAAGTGGTTCTTCCTTTTCCATTGCTTGGAGTGCTGAGATTACAAGAGGGTTTGATCTCGTGGAATCACTGATCTTTTGTGCTAGGGCTAGGTCAATT
This sequence comes from Butyriboletus regius, assembly GCA_038093595.1. NCBI lineage: Eukaryota > Fungi > Basidiomycota > Agaricomycetes > Boletales > Boletaceae > Butyriboletus > Butyriboletus regius. The sequence continues at coordinate 10,761 of JBBPSM010000572.1, forward strand.
GCCTGCACTTGGTAATTGAAGGCATTTGATGGTAGGATCTGAACATCTTCATTATTCTGCGAGGTGTCCACTTCATCTTGATGCAAGAGACTGTTGGCTGGTGCCATTTGTGTACCTGGGAGTGCCTGATATTCCATGTTGAAGTCCTGCAAAAACAGAATGTTACGTTGACTCGGCGCACGTGACAAGTGACACGACCGTGTTCCGTTCCCAACCACAGGCGATGTGGTTGAACACGTCTCTTCCTCTGTACGGCTGAAACCTAGTCTAGGGTGGAGAGCCCTAGCACTCTAACA
>JBBPSM010000576.1:0-11034 GCA_038093595.1 Butyriboletus regius
CCTAATCTCTGTAAAAAAAAAAGAATCCAGGTTTCAATGTAATGACCTGTCTGACAAAAGTATACAATGACATCCAAGAGCATGGTGTAGATCCAACAACAAACTTCTCCCTTGGATGGATGTGCCCGATAGATAAGAAAAAAGATCACAACCAAATTGAAAACTACTGCCCGATCACCCTTCTAAATACAGACTACAAGATCATGAAGAAAGTGCTTGTGCTACAACTAGTAGCACATATCAGACCACTAATCCACCTAGACCAATCTGGATTCATATCCAAACAATCCATTTTCAATCCAATAAGACTAGCGAAAACAATGTGTGACTATGCCAACTACATAGAAGAGGATGGCACTATAATAGCCCTAGACCAAGAGAAAGCATATGATAAAATTGACCATACGTACCTCCTAGACACACTAAAAACCTTCAACCTCCCCGGAACCTTCACTCGCACTATATCTAACCTATATAAACACGCATATACCACCGTAGCCATTAATGGAGTACTAAGTGATGTATACCAAGCAACACAAGGAGTATGTCAAGGTGACCCCCTCTCCTGCCTCATCTTCAACCTAGCCATAGAACCCCTGGCCTGCTTGCTAAGAAACTCACAACACCTCCAAGGCATCAAAATTCCAGGCATGACGACCAAAATCCTAGTAAACATGTATGCTGATGATACAACCATATTCCTCTCAACACAAGACAAATATAGCGCTCTCAAAACCATATTAAAACAATGGTGTCTCACCTCAGACACCAAATTCAACCTAGAAAAAACAGAGATAATCCCCATCAGTACCAAAACACACAGAGACCACATCCTTGAAACGAGGAAACCACACCCACAGGACCCCTTTCTAAATGAAAAAATATGAATCGCCCCTGACAGACATGCAATCAGATGCCTTGGAGCCTGGATAGGCAATAACGGCTCAAACACGGCCCCTTGGGAAGTAATCATAGATAAAATAAAATCCAAACGAGCCCTCTGGAACACAACAAACCCATCCATCGACACAAATGACTAATCATACAAATGACGGTAGGAGGTATGACACAATTCCTTGCAAAAGCTCAAGGAATGCCAAAACAGATAATTACCACCCTCATGAAACTTACACTTACATGGAACTTCATATGGAATGATGCCCGCACACTGCCAATATGCCTAAAACAACTACAAAGACCATGATCGCAAGGTGGCATACACCTACTTGACTTCAAAGCCAGGAATGCAGCAATAGATGCAACCTGGCTCTCCACATACCTCAACCTATCCACCTCTTGCCCCACCTGGGCCCACATGGCAGATGCCCTAATTGACGGACTCCGCCCAGATGGCATCAAGTTGCCCACAGACTTAAATGCCTTCCTTACCACCTGGTCACCCCCCACCCAAGGCACCAGAGTAAGCAATCTCCCCTCAACAGTGAGCTCCCTACTAAAATCTGCCCACTCCCTCCGGGTAGCCTTTACATCACTAAAACTGTCCAAACACCTAAAAAGACAAATGCCAGCCTGGCTCCACCTAGGAGCCCCCCCGAAAACCTACCATGGAATGAAAGACACTTGCCTAAGAACAGTCTGCAAGGTAAAAATTATAAAAAACTTTGTCAAACTCACAAAATGAATAAGAGACCTAGACACCAACCATCACCCACTACCAAACTGCACCTATGATCCGTGTGTTGCAAGAGGGAATCTCCTACAGCACACGGCTCAGATCTTACGTCTTGCAGGCTACACATGTCCTGGCTCAAAGGTAGAGGGTATGTGGGTCGCGTCCGAACAGCACCAGCCTACAATGACCAAAGGCCAAGGCAATGACTATAGGTGATGAACAAATGGATTAGACTGGGAATCCAGTCGTCAAAGTGTCTACTTTATATATGTTACAGGAGTGTGCATGGACCAGGCTGTGCATGAGAGGTATTACTATGTAAGGGTAAAGTAAAGAAGTATGTGTGGGAGTTAAATAGCGGAGATGAATGAATGTGAGAATAGATAAGGTGTGAATAAAGACAGAGATTAAAAGGGTGAGGCATGTCACGTGACTAAGTCTAGACCTCAGTCATGTGATTGTTCCCACAGTCACGTGCTTTGAAAGGTAAAGGTTGAGCACGATAAAAAGTTTGAAAATATACATTATTATAACACTACCCCCTTTTTATGACTCAAATTCCAGGCGAGTCGTGGTTGGGGCGGTTTCGGTAAAGGTTTCATAAGGATAGAATAAAGAGTTAAAGGATGCTGTGGAAAGGCCGCGAAGTTTTCGGGGAGTGGACAGATTTTTCTTATGGAATTCGGCAACTGCTAGTGGTGCAGTATTGATTATGTCGGCTGATTCCCATGTACGATCTGTCTTGTCGTATCCTCTCCAGTGGACTAAATATTCCAGCTTGCAGCCTTTCATCCTGGATGCAGTGATGTACTCAACCTCGTATTGCTCTTCCCCCTCCTGGTCAACTTCGATCGCTTCAGGATGGACTATGGGTTGTCCTGGTAGCATTTTCCAATATGGTTTTGCATGCGAGATGTTGACTGTAGGATGAATGTGTATGGTTTTGGGGAGTTTTAATGTAACGGCGTTAGGAAGGACGTGGGTGATGATGTAGGGTCCAATCCATTTTTGGGTAAGTTTTTTAGCTGTGTATGGGAGGTTGAGTTTGTCTGTAGAAAGCCAGACCTGCTGGCCAATAGAATATTTTGGAGCGTCTGATCTTTTTTTTTCTGAGGTGGCGATCATTCGCTCTCTGGTATGTTCTAGCACTGCCTCTATTTCCTTATGAGAACGGCCCATTTCTCCTGTGAAGCCTGCCAGTTTCCCTTTGAAACCCATGTGTGGAGCATAGTTTCTTGTGATGTTGAAAGGGATGGTACCGGTGGCCGAGGTTACAGTGTTGTTGTGGGAGAATTGGGCCATTTTTAACCAATCTGCCCAGTCGCTCTGCTTCTTTCCTGCATATACGCAGAGGTACTGCTTGAGATCTCTGTTGATTCTTTCTGTTTGGCCATCCGTCTGGGGGTGGTAGGCTGTGGAGATCTTTTGGGATATACCGAGTAGTGTGCATAGTTCTTTGGTGAAGGTGGAGACGAACTGGGGTCCTCTATCCAAAACGAGTATGGAGGGTAGGCCATGAATAGACCATACGTGATCTCTAAATAATCTAGCGAGGTCTGAAGAAGAACAAGTGTCCGTGGTAGGAATAAATACCACTTCTTTAGAAAATCGATCTATGACTACGCAGATAGCGGTGAAGGAACGTGATTTGGGTAAACCCATAATGAAATCTACAAATAGATCTTCCCATGGATACTTTCCCACGGGAAGAGGCATAAGTTTTCCTGCTGGTGCTTTTTGCTTACCCTTCATGAGGGCGCACACTTGGCAGCTATTTTTTGACATCCGTTGTGACACCAGGCCACGAAAAGTATTGTGTAAGAGTATGTATGGTTTTAGAATGTCTACCGTGACCCGAGACTGGGGAGTCGTGGCATAGAGTTAGGAGACATGTATGTAATGGTTCGGGAATGAAAACTTTGTTTTTGTCATTTTTGAAAATATTCATATTATAATCAAAGATAAAGTCATTGATTGCGTCGACTCCTAGAGAGATCGATTTGCTTTCAAGGTCTGATAGGAAGTCCGACGAAAGGGAAATGGAATTAATGAAGAGAGAGGGAGGAAGTATGGTAATGTTTGTATTATGGTCCGGTACTGCGTCACCATGATCTGGTCGATGAGAAAGAGCGTCAGCCCGGCCATTAGAAGAACTTGGTTTATAAACAAAAACATAGTTAAATTCTTGAAGAAGCGCATGCCAGCATGCTTGACGACCACTGAGGGTTTGCAGCTTCTTCCAGTATTCTAGATTCTTGTGGTCGGTCCAGATTTCGAATCTTTCATGACCTATTAAATAGTGACGCCATTCTTCCAGCACCCGGATGACTGCTAGCAGTTCCTTATCATAAATAGGGTAGTTGCGCTCAGCACTATCAAAAGAATGAGAGATGAAGGTGATAGGCCTCCAATTACCATCTTTACATAATGTAGAGAGCACTGCTCCTGTGGCGATGTCCGAAGCATCGGTCTCCACTCGTATATCTTGATTGCGATTAGGATATGCATGTTGCCGATCCAAATCCTAAGAAAGGACTCGATCTGCACAACGACTAGACTTGCTTAATAGAGACAAGAGGATTGAAGGGGAAACCCAACAAGAACTTGATTGGAGTTCTTGGGGTGTTGACATTCGACTATATATACTACTATACATTGTTTGTACATATTGACTACTGGTCTGTGCGTCAGGAACAGTAGGTTCTAGGGTATGATGTCATAGATAAGAGATGGCGTCATAGGTCTAGGTCGTTCTAGACTCTGACAGAGATTAAAGATAAGGAAGTTAGAGCGGCCAAGAAGTCTGAAGAAATAGGCCGGTCTAGAGGGATCACGTGATGAGTCATGTGACGTTCACACGGTCACGTGATGCGAAAAAGAATAAATGAAAATGAGTTCGTAACACTACCCCCCTCCTATGGTTCGCATTCCAGGCGAGACCAGATAGGGATAGGAGTCGTGAGAGTTTCGTAAGGTTTAAATAATGAATCAAAGTTTGCCTGAAGCATACATAGTTTTCGAGGCGAATTGGGTTTTCGTTTATAAAAGTCCGTAATGGCGTCTTTAGCTGAGGATAAGTTACTTTCGGGTTCCCAGGTTCAATCTTCGTCACTGTATCCTTTCCAGTGAACGAGAAATTCCAGGTGTTTCCCTTTGAGCCGTGAGTCTACTACGTGTTCGACCTCGTACTCTTCGTTCCCTTCATCGGTCACCTGGACCGGTCCAGGTTTATAAGTAGGTTGTCCAGGGAGTCGTCCTTTATACGGTTTGGTACGACTAATATTAACAACGGGATGGATTTTCATGGAAGAGGGGAGCTTAAGCTCAACTGCGTTCGTTCCAACCATCTTAATTACATCATATGGTCCCAGCCATCATTCAGTTAATTTAGGCGATTGCCGAGTTTGTTTAAGGTTAAGGTGATCCGTTGACAACCAGACCTTATCTTTCGGCTGATAAATAGGTGCGTCGCTTCTTTTCTTGTCGGCAGACGCTTTCATCCTGTTTTTGGTCTTTTCTAGATTTTCTTTGACTTGCTCTAACGTCTGAGCGAAGTCGTGGGAGAAGTTCGAAGCTGCCGGAGCTTTTAAATTAAGTGGTTCTATTCCCATTCGTGGAGCGTATGAGCGAGTGACTTCGAATGGTGACTTTCCGGTAGCCGAGTGAACCTTATTGTTATATGAGAATTGCGCCAGCGCGAGCCAATCGGCCCATTCTTTCTGCTTTTTGGCCGTGAAGAGGCGGAGATACTGCTGGAGATCTCGGTTAACTCTTTCGGTTTGTCCATCAGTTTGGGGGTGGAATGCTGTGGACATTTTGAGTTCGATCTGCAGCATCTTGGCCAGATCTTTCATTACTTGTGCAGAAAATTGGGGTCCGCGATCGGATATAATCGAGCGGGGAAGTCCGTGTGTTTTCCAAACGTGGTCACAGTATAGCTTTGCCGTGCCAAGGGACGTAATAGTTTTAGTCATTGGAATAAATACGGCTTCTTTGGAAAAGCGGTCTACCACCACGAGAACGGTGTCGTATCCATTCGACGTTGGTAAATCCGTTGTGAAGTCCGCGGAGATGTCCTGCCAGGGACCTTCCGGAATAGGATTAGGTACTAATTTGCCGGCCGGAGCGGCATTCAATGGTTTCATCCGAGCGCATCTTTCGCATCGGGAACAATAATTCTTAATGTCCGTTTGGATACCTTGCCATATATAGTAGCGTGAGACTAACTCGTAAGTCTTCTCTGCGCCACCGTGTCCGGCTAAGGTGGAGTCATGGTATAAGGTTATGATGTCCTGACGGAGTCCGTTTTCCTCAGGCACGTTGATTTTCTTTTCTAGAAGGACCAGTCCTTCATCTGATAGGGTAGAACCCTTTGGTTCGCCTTCCTTTAATTTAGTTTGAGCGTTCCAGACTGCCTCCATAATCTTTTCTTCTTCCCCCTTTATGTTAATTACTTTGTTCGTCCTGCGAACGCGTGATTCTGGTATTACCGTGATGCCCTTGTTGTCGTTTTCTATCCCGAGCGTGTGGTCTTCGCGTCGGGAGAGGGCGTCAGCTTTACCCATTTGAGCGCCAGGTTTCTTTACTAATAGATAATTGAACCTCGTGAGATATTGAGCCCATCTGGCTTGTCTCCGGTTCAGGTCTTGGGATTTCATAAAATATTGGAGGTTTGCGTGATCAGACCAGATCTCGAATTGGTCCTTCGTTCCTTCTAAATAATGTCTCCATTGCTCCAGAGCAAGGATTATAGCTAGCATTTCCTTGTCGGCAATCGTGTAGTTTCTCTGCTCCGGGGACATGCTGTGGGAGGAGAAAGCTACGGGATGCCATTTTCCTTCTTTTTCAATAGATAGTACAGCGCCTGTTGCGAAGTCCGATGCGTCGCACTCGAGCCTAAACGTTTTGTCGTTATCCGGATAGGCAAGTATTGGTGCCGTAGTGAATGCCTTTTTCAGCATGTCAAATGCCGATTGTTCCCTTTCGGACCATGTCCATTTCATGTCCTTCTTTGTTAGGTCGTTCAACGGCCTCGATTTTATTGAAAAGTCTTTTATGAAACGACGGTAAAAGTTTGCGAGGCCAAGGAAGCTTCTAACTCCTTTTACGTTTTTAGGCGTAGGCCAAGCCTGAATTGCGTCCGTTTTCTCTTTCTCCATTTCGATTCCGTTGGCCGATACGACCATTCCTAGGAAATCTACTTTGGGTACTTTGAAGAAGCATTTTTCGGGCTTTAGGTACAGGTCATTTTCCTTTAGCCTTCGTAACACTTCGAGGACGATTTCATCATGTTTCTTTTCGTCGTTGTCCGTGAAAATAAGAATATCGTCGATGTAAACGATGACGACTGCTTGCAGATCGTGGAAAATGTCGTTCATCATCGTTTGAAACGTAGCCGGGGAATTACAAAGTCCGAAGTACATCACGAGAGGTTCAAAAGCTCCCCTGTGACAGACGAAGGCTGCTTTCCATTCGTCACCTTCTTTAATTCTTACGTTATTGTAACCCCAGCGTAAGTCCATTTTCGTGAATAGTGTAGCCCCTTTGAGCTTGTCAACAAGCTGCACTATAAGCGGCAGGGGGTAATTGTTCTTATGGTGTGTTCGTTTCAATATCGGTAGTCTTGTACCATTCGTTTCTTATTGTCCTTTTTGGGTACGAAGAATACCGGAGACGTCTGTGGAGATTTGGAGGGTCTAATGTACCCTTTTGCCAGTTGATCGTCAATAAAAGCGGAGACTTCGTCTTGCTCCGTTGGGGAAAGGGGAATTAGTCGTCCCTTTTTAGGTTGAAACCCTTCTTTCATTTCAATCGCGTGGTCCCATGTTTTTCGGAGTGGCATACGTTCCGAACTTGTCTTCGTAAACGTGTCTAGATATTTGTGGTAACACTTGGGTACCATCTCCTCAATCGTGGGTTCTTTCTTCTCCGTAGGCTTATCCAGAGCCTTGAGACGTCGATATACATAAGGCATGTCGTTGAGTTCCTTTTCCTCCAGGGATTGAAGGAATACGGATTTGTACGACAATAATTTACAGGATCTTGGGCACCTGGTGAGACTGACGTCGCCTGTTTGCCTGTTTATGTTTGGGTTGTGTTTTATCAACCAGGTGTATCCTAATATTAACGGATTTTTACCAAGATCCGTAACTTCTGCCGTTATGATCTCACGGTGTCCTTTGTAGTCAACGAGTATTTCGGCATTGTGGGTGATGCTTCCTGCCGAATTCTTTGTACCGTCAACGTTATAAACAGGGATAGGCTGTGAGAGTTCTTTGATTGGGATTTTGTGGGCGGCAATCCACTTTCGGTCAACGAAAATCCCGTTTGCTCCACTGTCTAGGAGTGCCTTTGTCGCCGTATAATTTCTTTTGTTCGTGGCTGGTGCGACATTGATCTCTAGACAGATTTCTAGCTTTTGTTTCATGGATTGTATGAGGATCTGTTCCGGGGTTTGTGTCGTAATGTTTTTATTTTTATTGAAAACCGAATTAAGCCTGCATTCCCGTGCAGCAAGCTCACTTTCGTGAGTCCCGGTTTCGGTAGAAAAGTTCGTAGATACATCAGATCTTGTATCGAAGAAATCCTGTTCTTCTTGTCCGTATTCTACTGCTAAACATTCATATTTATTTTTTTGTTGGCCGAGCACTGCATCAGGCCTTTTTGCTGACTTAGGCAACTGAGCACCCGGTTCGCTCAATTGCCTTTGCCTTTTTCCGTCTCTTTCATGTCATAGAAGAAGGCTTTCATAGCCTCGAAATCCATTCCTTCTAGGGACTGGATTCTCGAATCCTCCTTAGGGCTTGCGCCCGAATTCGATTGGTCCGAATCCCCAGTTGTAGCAGCTCGGACACTGCGATATTTTGAGCACCTTCTGCTATGCCCTCCCCCAAGGAACTTGCACTCAGTGCACTCCTTCTTGGGTCTTGGGCCCACTTTAGCCAGGTGCGGGCCTTGGCAGTTGAAGCACTTGCCTTTTTGGACCGCGTCGATGTCCATTGGCTCGCCTCGTCCACCGTATGTTTTTGCGCCTGATGAGGCGGCTTGTCCTTGGTTTCGCACGTTTTGCCAGACACGCCCCTGGTTGCCCCTCATGGCGAAGGCTTCGATATTGTTTCCGTACGTTTTTATGGTTTTGACGTACGTTTCTACCGTTGTTGCCCTTTCGCCGTTCTGGAAGATAAGGCGGATGATTTCTTCCCAGGTGTTCCGCTCCAGGAAATAAATTCCCATTGGGTCACCGGCGTCTGCCCTTTCATATAGGGCGATCCATTTGGTGAGATAGTCTTCAGTCCTCTCACGTGGACCTTGCTTGAGCTCAGCGAGTTTTGCGAGCGCTTGGTCTATCTCCAGACCGGGGAGGAATCTGGCCTTGACTCCTTGTGCTAGTTCCATGGCATCGGGCCAGAGATGCCTGTTTACTCCGAGGTATTTTTGTAACTGGTTTCGAGCCCAGCTACCTGCTCCATTTTTATCACGTCCTTCTTTCGTGCCGATGCGCGTCCAGATGGCTATGCACTTGTCCTTGTTTGACGTGAAAGTCTCCTCGTTCATCTCGAGGTAGACTCCTATCTTGACCCACCATTCACTAAACCTTTCGTATGATCCGTCGTACATGCCGGGGTCAGGGCATACTTCGACTTTCTTGGAGATTTTGACCTCAGCACGAGGTTGTGCTGCGGCCTGTTCTGCGTCCCTTGCCCTTGATTGGGCGCTCCTGACGTCTTGCTGGAGCTGCATGATTGTGGCCTGTAGGCCGGCGATGAGAGCGGCGAGCTCTTCGTTCGTTGCCATTCTTGGCTGCCTTGGTGAGGATGGTGGGGAGAGGGTTAGGTCGTCGGATGAGGTGTCTGGGTCGGAGGGATCGGTTAGTCCTCTGAGGCCCCAGTTGTCTGACAGCTTGGTTTAATTGGTGTTCGAGTTCCTGGTCTTGAGGAACAGCGAACGCACGGAGAGGGGATGCTGGGTTGCGTACGTAGGGGAGAGGTCCTGGTTCTGGGAGGTCCTCAAAGATATCGTCGTATAGGAGGTAGCCGACGTCTAGCTCTTCTTCCTTGATTTCTGGGTAGACTAACTCGGGGATGTCGTTCGGGTCCACCGAGGGAGTCTTGAAGAAAAGTAGAGGTTCTTCCTCGTACTCAAACTTCACGTAAGCTTGGTAGTTCATACAACGGCCCACTCGAAGGTTAAAACTTGAGTGTCGCTAAAGCCGTTCTTGGTGTTACTCGGGCCAATAGCCTTCCCGACATAACCGTACGTACTTGTATATAAAAACTTTTTAAAAGTGCCTCACGAGGACACGGGAACGTATTCCCAAAGAAAGTGAAGGAGGTTGGGGCGGTTTTTAAACGCGTTCGACCCGCTCGAGGGTACCCCTGGTGCGCCCTAGATAGCTAACACCCTTCTGACGCTCTAGTGCGCTGGTATACGTAAAAAGGAGAAGTGCCAAAAGGCGGTATGGAGTGTATGGTAGTCCCCTTAAGCCTGGGGTCCGGCTATATCCCTTTAACGCTAGGGGCCGCGTATGACGATGTGCAGAGAGTAGTTTCGGTGATGACAGTCAAGTTCTAATGTTGCCGACCCAAATCCTAAGAAAGGACTCGATCTGCACAACGACTAGACTTGCTTAATAGAGACAAGAGGATTGAAGGGGAAACCCAACAAGAACTTGACTGGAGTTCTTGGGGTGTTGACATTCGACTATATATACTACTATACATTGTTTGTACATATTGACTACTGGTCTGTGCGTCAGGAACAGTAGGTTCTAGGGTATGATGTCATAGATAAGAGATGGCGTCATAGGTCTAGGTCGTTCTAGACTCTGACAGAGATTAAAGATAAGGAAGTTAGAGCGGCCAAGAAGTCTGAAGAAATAGGCCGGTCTAGAGGGATCACGTGATGAGTCATGTGACGTTCACACGGTCACGTGATGCGAAAAAGAATAAATGAAAATGAGTTCGTAACAATGCAAGAAGCGGAGCTGACGTAAATTTTTCTTTTAAGGTTTCGAATGCCTTTTGCTGATCGGAACTCCATGTGAACAGAACATCTTTCTTGGTAAGGTCATTCAGGGGGCATGCGATCTTGGCAAAACCTGCAATAAAACGTCTGTAATAATTACAAAGTCCAAGGAAGCCTTGCAGCTGTTTGAGATGAGTCGGCATGGGCCAATCCATGATACTGGCGACCTTTCCTTTCTGCATTGTTACCCCCTTTTTAGATACTACCATGCCGAGAAAGTCTACTTCATCTGTGGAGAAGTGGCACTTCGAGGGTTTTACATAAAGGTCATTCTCCCGTAGGCAGAGAAGGACCTCTTTTACTACCTCTTTGTGTTCCTCCTTGGACTTTTTCAATGTGAATATCATACAATCATTAATGTAAATAATTACTACCAC
>JBBPSM010000577.1:0-11028 GCA_038093595.1 Butyriboletus regius
GGTCAAGTCATAGATAGGGGCATGAGGCAAGTGAAACAAATTTCTTTCAAAAATTTTATATTTCTTTCCCTTTATGTACTTAGCTAAGGATGATCTAATGTGAATACTTATATACTTAGCACTTGGTTCCCATTCATCGAAGGTCTCAACAGTGATGTCATGATGATGTCATACCTACATTATAGAACCTTCCAGAATGATTACTTAAGAATTCTAGCACATTCCATACCTACCCTAAACCATGGTCTGTGCACCTCCCCAAGACTATAAAAAGAGTAGCTACAAATGATGTACTGTATTTCCTTAGTTTTGGAATTACTATTCTATTCTTTGGATATCAGCTTCGGTCAACCCTTAGGATTGTTGGTGTTCTCTTACAAATTCCAAAACAACTTCCTTTGTCGCTAGGCTCTTCACCTCCTGACACCCCTCCCTTCTTCCCTCTTACCCTTTGCCTCAATGTCTCCTCTTCAGAGCATCCTATACCCCACCTCCTTGGACAGTTGTTGGTACAAGGCAGATGCTAAGTCTGCAAATACCATAACTACGCAAACCCTTGGTGTTTTGATACCAGGTCTTAGCATTGGTAATCTTATCCAACAACAAGGAGGCAAATCTTTGGACTATCTAGGTGACCTTTGTCACTCAAAACCTTGTCAGACCTTAGGCTTAGAGGAACTTGTTGGTGTTCGTGACACACCCGAGTAAAACACTCATCAAACGTTGTTACATACGGTCGTCCGCCATCTAAACATGGATAATGTTGCTGCCGCCCATAGTGCACTAGGGCCTTTTGTGTGTTGAAGTCTAATGCTCCATGTTGGTGCTACGCTGGTGCATCCAGGTTCTCATGAATACCTGTGACATCATGAAAGGTGATAACATTTTTTATCTCGACTTAAATGTGCGCCCCCCCACTCATAGCCAGAGTGTCACTCTCCAGTTCCTCTCTCAACATCATTCGCGTTTTTTTAACCTTATCCCCCCTCCAGACATACTGGGCATGCTGCTGAGTGCCGCTCCTTGTCCATCATTCCCAAAGATACTAGAAAACCTCTGCCGCCGCCTGTGAGTTCTTCATCAGTGAATTAACCTTCTCATTGCTGCCCCCCGCCTCCAGACCCTTCTAGCAGTCTCACTTTTCACATCCAACGTGTGAGACAAAATGTCACATCCGTACTTGCGCCTGACTTCAATCCCACCTCTGGCTTGAGGCAGCTTCATGGATCTGGCATCCTAGGCAGTGAACCAAGGACTGTACAGCCTTGTGGCTATGCACATTGATGCACCCCAATCAGTGGTCCCCCCAGCACCCCAGCACCATACCCGCCACTGCCCCAAACTCCCACACCTGCCTCTCACGCACCTATATATGGTATTCAGTACCATGGGTACCATGTCTTTGGGGCCCCCTCCCGTGGTGCTGGGCCCTCATTCCTCACCAGACCAGGCAGTTCATTTCCTCCAGCAATACAACCAATGGATGCTGGACAACCAAGCAAGGATGGTGCAGGCCAACATAGTGCCACCCCCTCTTCTTCCTCCCAATTTGACTCAGGTGAGGATGACTCCTCAGACAATCACTCCCTGAGTTCCACTGCCTAACCAACCCCTTCCCATCCTGTCATCTGGGCCGAGTAGCCTGTCATTCTTAGTATCTCCAAGACCGCCCGCTTGTGGCTTTCCCCCTCCCTCCACCAAGCTCGGAAAATCCCTCGCCTCAAAGCCCGATACTGTTATGCTGACTCAGCATGCATAACAAGTGACATGACTGTGTTCCGTTCCCAACCACAGGCGATGTGGTCAAACACGTCTCTTCCTCTATACGGGCAGAACCTAGTCTAGGATGGAGGGTCCTAGCACTCTAATGCCAGAGGGATCGACAGAACCTAGCCTAGGCACAAAGGGTCCTAGCGCTCTAGTGTTGATAACAATGCTCTTGTGGCGAACTGCCCTGATGGTGTCGGCATTCTGCAGACAAGCAGCAAAAGGAGCGCTGATGATCAAGAAGATCAGAAGCGCAATGGCGGAGATGACTTCCAACTCTAAGCGGGTGAGGCGGTAGAGTGAAGTGAGTGGAACAGATGACCAATACACGGTATATTGTGTAGATCAAGGTTAGAGTTTACATGGAGATGAGAAGCCTCTATATATAGGTTTTAGGTAATTTAGGGGAGGCTTCTGGAAACCATAAATAGGCATACTATATATGGCTGAGATGCAATCTGTTATGAACTCATTTTCATTTATTCTTTTTCACATCACGTGACCGTGTAAATGTCACATGACTCATCATGTGATCCCTCTAGAACGGTCCATTTCTTCAGACTTCTCAACCGCTCTAATGCCCTTATCTTTAATTTCTGTCAGAGTCTAGAATGACCTAGACCTATGACATTATTCCTTATCTATGATATCATACCCTAGGCCCTACTGTACCTAATGCACAGACCAGTAGTCAATATGTACAAACATCATGTAGTAGTATATAAGACCAAATGTCAATGCCCCAAGAACTCCAGTCAAGTTCTTGTTGGATTTCCCCATCATCCTCTTCTCTCTACCAGCAAGGCTAGTGTTTGTGCAGATCGAGTCCTTTCTTAGGATTTGGGTCGGCAACATTAGAACTTGACTATCAACTCTGAAACCACTTTTACTCTGCACATCGTTACATGCAGCCCCTAGCATTAAAGGGATATAGCTGGACCCCAGGCTTAAGGGGATTACTCTACATTCCATACTGCCACTTGGCACTTTCTCTCTTATATGTACGCTGGCGCACTAGAGCGTCTGAAGGGTGTTAGCTATCTAGGGCACACCAGGGGTACCCTCGAGTGGGTCAAACGTGTTTAAAAACTGCCCCAACCTCCTTCATCTTCTTTTGGGAATATGTTCCTGTATCCTCGTGAGGCACATTACATGATTTTATATACAAGTACCTACAGCTACGTCAGGAAGGCTATTGGCCTGAGTAGCACAAGCACAAATGGTTTTAGCGACACACAGATCTTAGATCTTCGAGTGGGACGTTTTAAAGGTTTATGAACTACAACGTGTACGTGAAGTACGAATACGTTGAAGAGCCTCTCCTCTTCCAAAAAACCCCCTCGGTGGATCCCAATGACATCCCCGAGTTAGTCTACCCTGAGATCAAGGAAGAAGAACTCGACGTTTCCTTTCTTCTCAACAACGACATCTATGAGGACCTACCAGAACCTGGTCCATTACCCTATGTACGAAACCCCGCATCTCCCCTCTGCGTGTTCGCTGTTCCGCAAGACCTGGAACTCGAACAACAACTGAACAACGCTGTCCGACAATTGGGGCCTAAGAGGATTAACAGATCCTTACGACCAAGATATCTCATCCGAAAGCCCAACCCTCTCCCCACCACCATCACCAAAGCTGCCCGCCATGGCATCAAATGAAGAACTGGCAAACCTCATCGCCAGCCTGCAAGCCACAATAATGCAGCTCCAACAAGACATCAGGAGCACCCAGTCAAGGGCAAGGGATGCAGAAGTGGCTGTGGTGCAACCTCGCACTGAGGTCAAAATATCAAAGAAAGTCGAAGTCTGCCCTGACCCAGGCATGTACGACGGCTCTTACGAAAAATTTAATGAATAGTGGGTCAAAATTGGAGTGTACCTCAAAATGAACGAGGAGACCTTTACCTCCAATAAGGACAAATGCATTGCCGTGTGGACACGCATTGGCACCAAAGAAGGTCATGACAAGAATGGAGCAGGCAGCTGGGCCCAAAACCAGCTGCAAAAATACTTAGGGGTCAACAAGCATCTCTGGCCCAATGCAATGGACTTGGCAAAAGAAGTCAAGGCCCATTTCCTCCCCGGTCTAGAGATAGACCAAGCGCTCACGAAGCTCGCCAAGCTCAAACAAGGTCCACATGAGAGGACCAAAGACTATCTCACAAAATGGATCTCCCTATATGAAAGGGCAGACGCCGGAGACCCCATGGGTATCTATTTCCTGGAAAGGAATACCCGTGAAGAGATCATTCGCCTGATCTTCCAAAATGGCGAAAGAGAAACCATAGTGGAGGCGTACGTAAAAGTAATCAAAACATACAGAAACAACATCGAAGCCTTCGCTATGAGAAGCAACCAGGGGCATGTCTGGCAAAAAGCGCGAAACCAAGGACAAGCCACCTTTTCGTCAGGCGCAAAGACATATGGTGGACGAGGCGAGCCCATGGACATTGATGCAGTCCAAAAAGGCAAGTGCTTCAACTGCCAAGGCCCACACCTGGCTAAAGCGTGCCCAAGACCCAAGAAGGAATGCACCGAGTGCAAGTTCCTTGGGGGAGGGCATAGCAGAAGGTGCTCAAAGTATCACAGTGTCTGAGCTGCTTCGACTGGGGATTCGGACAAATCGGATTTGGGTGCAAGCCCTAAGGAGGATTTGAGAATCCAATCCCTAGAAGGGATGGCCTTCTTTTATGACATGAAGGACTTGGAAAAAGGCAAAGGCAATTGAGCGAACTGGGTGCTCGGTTGCCGAAGCCAGCAGACAAACGGCCTGATGCAGTGCTCGGCCAAAATCGATACACATATTTAGAAGTAGAGTACGGATGTGAAGAGCAGGACTTCTTCGATATGAAATCTGATGTATCTACGACCTCTTCTACCGAAACCGGGACTCACGAAAGTGAGCTTGCTGCATGGGAATGCAGGCTTAATTCGGTTTTTAATAAAAACAAAAAAATTATGTCAGAAACCCCGGAATGAATCCTTATACGGTCCGTAAACCAAAAGCTTGAAATCTGTCTAGAGATCGACATCGCGCCATCTACGGATAAAAAGAAATGCATGACAACCAAGGCACTCCTGGACAGTGGAGCAAACGGGATTTTCGTTGATTGAAAGTGGATTGCCACCCACAAAATCCCCATCAAGGAACTCTCTCGTCCAATTCCGGTCTACAATGTTGACGGAACAAAGAATTTGGCAGGAAGCATTACCCACAACGCTGAAATACTTGTAGACTACAAAGAACACCAAGAAATAATGATGGCTGAAGTTACAGATCTTGGTAAAAATTCGATTATTTTAGGATACACCTGGTTGATAAAACACAACCCAAGCATAAACTGGCAGACAGGCAACGTCAGTTTAACCAAGTGCCTATGATCCTGTAAATTATTATCCTACGAATCTGTGTTCCTTAGATCCCTAGAGGAAAAGGAACTCAACGACATGCCCTACGTATACTGATGACTCAAGGCTCTGGATAAGCCAACAGAGAAAAAGGAACCTACGGTAGAGGAGATGGTACCCAAATGCTACCACAAATACCTCGATATGTTCATAAAGAAAAGCTCAGAACATATGCCACTCCAAAAACTGTGGGATCATGCAATTGAAATAAAGGAAGGGTTTCAACCTAAAAAGGGTTGACTAATTTCCCTTTCCCCTATGGAGCAAGATGAAGTCTCCGCCTTCATTGATGACCAGCTTGCAAAAGGGTATATTAGACCCTCCAAATCTCCACAAATGTCACCTGTATTCTTCATACCAAAAAAGGACAATAAGAAATGAATGGTATAAGATTACCGATATTTAAACGAGGGTACCATAAAGAACAATTACCCCCTACCGCTCATTGCACAGCTTGTTGATAAGCTCAAAGGGGCTACTTTATTCATGAAAATGGATCTACGCTGGGGATATAACAACATAAAGATAAAAGAAGGAGATGAATGGAAAGCAGCCTTCGTCTGTCACAGGGGAGCCTTCGAACCTCTTGTGATGTACTTCAGACTTTGCAACTCCCCAGCTATGTTCCAAACGATGATGAATGACATCTTCCACGATCTGCAAGCAGTCGTGATCGTTTACATCGATGATATCCTTATTTTCACGGACAATAACGAAAAGAAGCATGATGAAATCATCCTCGAAGTGTTACGAAGGTTAAAGGAAAATGACCTATACCTTAAGCCCGAAAAATGCTTCTTCAAAGTACTCAAAGTAGACTTCCTGGGAATGGTCATATCGGCCAATGGAGTCAAAATGGCGAAAGAAAAGACGGACGCTATTCAAGCTTGGCCAATGCCTAAAAACATAAAAGAAGTTAGAAGCTTCCTAGGCCTCGCAAACTTTTACCGTCGCTTCATAAAAGATTTTCCATCAAATCCAGACCATTGAATGATCTGATGAAAAAGGACATGAAATGGACATGGTCAGAAAAAGAACAATCGGCATTCGATATGCTGAAAAAGGCATTTACCATGGCACCTATACTCGCCTACCCAGATAACAACAAAACATTTAGGCTCGAGTGCGACGCATCAGACTTCACAACAGGTGCTGTGCTATCTATAGAAAAAGACAGAAAATGGCACCCTGTAGCTTTCTCTTCCCACAGCATGTCGCTGGAACAGAGAAACTACATAATCACCGACAAAGAAATGCTGGCCATAATCCTTGCTCTGGAGCAATGGAGACATTAATTAGAAGGAACAAAAGACCAATTCGAAATATGGTCAGACCACACAAACCTTCAATATTTTATGAAATCACAAGATCTGAACTGGAGACAAGCCAGATGGGCTCAGTATCTCACACGGTTCAACTATCTATTAGTAAAGAAGCCTGGTGCCCAAATGGGAAAAGCTGACACCCTCTCCCAACGTGAAGATCACATGCTCGGAATCGAGAACGATAACAAGGGGGTTACGGTAATACCTGAATCACGTATTCGCAAGACGAATGAAGTAATTAATGTACAAGGAGAAGAAGAAAAGATAATGGAAGCAGTCTGGAATGCCCAATTTAAATTAAAAGAAGGTGAACCAAAGGGTTCCATCCTATCGGATGAAGGACTGGTCCTTCTAGAAAAGAAAATCTACGTACCTGAGGAGAAAGAACTCTGTCAGAACATTATAACACTATACCACGATTCCACCTTAGCTGGACATGGTGGCGCAGAGAAAACTCATGAGTTAGTCTCACACTACTATATATGGCAAGGAATGCGAACAGACATTAAAGATTATTGTTCCCGATGCGAAAGATATGCTCGGATGAAACCATCGAATGCCGCCCTGGCCGGCAAACTCCTCCCTAATCCTATTCTGGAAGGTCCCTGGCAGGACATCTCCACAGACTCTATCATGGATCTACCCATGTCCAATGGGTACAACACCGTCCTCATGGTAATAGACTGCTTCTCCAAAGAAGTCGTATTTATTCCAACGACTAAAACTATTACGTCACTGGGCACGGCAAAGCTTTACTGTGACCACGTTTGGAAAACCCACGGACTTCCACGTTCTATCATATCCAATCGCGGACCCCAATTTTCTGCACAAGTAATGAAAGATCTGGCCAAGATGCTACAGATCGACTTTAAAATGTCCACAACATTCCACCCCCAAACCAATAAATAAACCAAAAGAGTTAACCGAGATCTCCAGCAGTATCTCCATCTCTTTATGGCAGAAAAGCAGAATCAATGGGCCAATTGGCTTGTGCTGGCGCAATTCTCCTATAATAACAAGGTTCACTTGGCTACCGGAAAGTCACCATTTGAAGTCACTCGTTCCTATGCTCCTCGAATGGGTATCGAACCACTTGACATAAAGGCTCCGGCAGCCTCGGACTTCTCACACAACTTTGCTCAGACGTTAGAGCAGGTCAAAGAAAATTTAGAAAAGCCAAACACAGGATGAAAGCATCAGCCGATAAGAAAAGTAGCGACACTCCTATTTATCAGCTGAAAGACAAGGTTTGGTTATCAATGGAACACCTTAACCTGAAACAAACTCGGCAATCTCCTAAGTTAACTGAACGGTGGCTGGGCCCCTATGATGTAATTAAGATGGTCGGAATGAACACGGTTGAGCTTAAGCTCCCCTCTTCCATGAAAATCCATCTGGTCGTAAATATTAGTCATACCAAGCCATACAAGGAACAACTAAGCAGACAACCTACTTATAACCCCGGACCGGTCCAGGTTTCAGATGAAGGCAACGAAGAGTATAAAGTCGAATACATAGTAGACTCATGGCTCAAAGGGTGATGCCTGGAATTTCTTGTTCACTGGAAAGAATACAGTGACGAAGATCGAACCTGGGAACCCGAAAGTAATTTATCCTCAGCTAAAGTAGCCATAACGGATTTTTATCAAAGAAAACCCAATGCGCCTCGGAAGCTACGAATGCTTCAGGCCAATTTTGACTCTTTATTTAAACCTTACGAAACTTTCATGACTCCTGTCCCTATCTGGTCTCGCCTGGAATGCAAACCATAGGAGGGGGGTAGTGTTACGAACTCATTTTCATTTATTCTTTTTCACATCACGTGATCGTGTGAACGTCACATGACTAATCACGTGATCCCTCTAGACTGGCCTATTTCTTCAGACTTCTCGGCCCAGGGATGTACAATAGCTCTTATGAAAAATTCAACGAATGGTGGGTCAAGATGGGCGTGTACCTCGAGATGAACGAGGAGATATTTTCATCAAACAAGGACAAGTGTGTCATGATCTGGTCTTCCATAGGGACAAAGGATGGTCATGACAAAAACAATGTGGGAGGCTGGGCACGAAACCAGCTTCAAAAGTACCTCGGTGTCAACAGGCACCTCTGGCCAGACCCAGCAGATCTAGCAAAAGGAGTAACAGACTGGTTCCTCCCTGGTCTAGAAGTAGATCACGCACTCGCCAAACTGGCAGAGCTCAAACAAGGTCCCCATGAGAGGACAGAGGACTTTCTCACTAAATGGATTGCCCTATACAAAAGGACCGATGTAGGAGACGCCATGGGAGTCTACTTCCTAGAGAAGAACACCCGTGAAGAGATCATATGCCTGATCTTCAAAAACAGTGAAAGGAGTATGCTAGTCTTGGCATACATAAATACAATCAAGACATACAGGAACAACCTCAAAGCTTTCGCAATGAGGACCCACCAAGGGCACGTCTGGCAAAATGCGTGATACCAAGGACCAAGCATCTCATTCTTGGGCGCAAAGACTTATGGAGGACAAGGACAACCTATGGACATTGATGCCATCCAAAAAGGCAAGTGCTTCAACTGCCAAGGCCCCACTTGGCTAAGGTCTGCCCAAGACCCAAGAAAGAATGCAATGAGTGCAAGTTCCTTGGAGGAGGGCATAGCAGATGGTGCTCAAAGTATTGCGCTGCAAGGGTTGCTACAACTGGGGATACAGAACAATCGGTGTCGGGCGGAAGCCCTAAGGAGGACCCAAGAATCTGATCCTTAGATAGCATGGACTTTGAGGCTATGAAAGCCTTCTTCTTCAACATGAGAGATTCGGAAAAAGGCAATGGCAATTGAGCGAACCAGGTGCTCAGTTGCTGAAACCAGCAGACAAACGGCCTGATGCAGTGCTCGGCCACAATAGGTTTATATATTTAGATGTAGAAAATGGACAAGAAGAATAGGACTTCTTCGATATGCACTCCAATGTATCTACAACCTATTCTACTGAAACCGGAACTCACGAAAGTGAGCTTGCTGCATGGGAATGCAGGCTTAATTCGGTTTTAAATAAAAACAAAAAAATTACGTCAGAAACCCCGGAATGAATCCTTATATGATCCATTAAACAAAAGCTCGAAATCTGTCTGGAAATCAACATCACACCATCTATGGATAAAAAGAAATGCACAATGACCAAGGCACTCCTTGACAGTGGAGCAAATGGAATCTTCATTGATCGAAAGTGGATTGCCACCCACAAGATCCCCATTAAAGAACTCGCTTGTCCCATTCCGGTCTACAACATTGATGGAACAAAGAACTCAGCAGGAAGCATTACCCATAATGCCAAGATACTTGTAGACTACAAAGGACACCGCGAAATAATGATGGCAGAAGTTACGGATCTTGGTAAAAATCCAATTATTCTAGGATACACCTGGTTGATAAAGCACAACCCAAACATAAACTGGCAGACAGGTGATGTCAGTTTAACCAGGTGCCCACGATCGTGTAAATTATTATCCTACGAATCCATGTTCCTAAGATCCCTAGAGGAAAAGGAACTTAACGACATGCCTTACGTGTACCGAAAACTCAAGGCTCTGGACAAGCCTATGGAGAAAAAGGAACCCACAGTGGAGAAGATGGTATCCAAATGTTACCACAAATTCCTTCATACATTCACAAAGAAAAGTTCAGAACGTATGCCACTCCGCAAACCATGGGACCATGCAATCGAAATGAAGGAAGGGTTTCAATCTAAAAAGGGTTGCTTAATTCCCTTTTCCCCCACGGAGCAAGATGAAGTCTCCGCTTTCATTGATGACCAACTCACAAAAGGATATATTAGACCCTCCAAATCTCCACAAATGTCACCAGTATTCTTTGTATCTAAAAAGGACAATAAGAAACAAATGGTACAAGACTACCACTATGTAAACGAGGGCATAATAAAGAACAATTACCCCCTTCCGCTCATCGCTCAGCTTGTTGACAAGCTAAAAGGGGCTACTCTATTCACAAAAATGGACCTACACTGGGGTTATAATAATATCAGAATAAAAGAAGAAGACGAATGGAAAGCTGCCTTCGTCTGTCACAGGGGAGCCTTCGAACCCCTTGTAATGTACTTTGGACTTTGTAACTCCCCGGCCACGTTCCAAACGATGATGAACGACATCTTCCATGATCTGCAAGCAGTCATGATTGTTTACATTGACAATATTCTTATTTTTACGGACAACAATGAAAAGAAATACAACGAAATCGTCCTCAAAGTGTTATGAAGGCTTAAAGAGAACGACCTGTACCTAAAGCCTGAGAAATGCTTCTTCAAAGTACCTAAAGTAAACTTCCTAGGAATGGTTGTATCAGCCAATGGAGTCAAAATGGAGAAAGAAAAGATGGACGCTATCCAAGCTTGGCCAATGCCCAAAAACGTAAAAGGAGTTAGAAGCTTCCTTGGCCTCGCGAACTTTTACCATCACTTTATAAAGGACTTTTCTATTAAATCCAGGCCGTTGAATGACCTAACGAAAAAGGACATGAAATGGACA
>JBBPSM010000579.1:0-10994 GCA_038093595.1 Butyriboletus regius
TTGAGCTCGATGGCGTGGTCCCAGTGCTTCCTTTTTGGCATTCTGGTCGACTCTTGTTCCGAGAAGACATCTAGAAATTCATGGTAAGCTTCGGGTACCTGCTCTTTGAGTCCTTCTTCTATAGTACGTATATGGGTAAGGCTATAGTTCGTAGGTCCAAGTCCCATAATTTTACAGTATTGCGTACAACGCGGAAAACGAATGGTTTGTTTTTCCCAGTCGATCTCGGGGTTGTGGCAGTAAAGCCAGTCATACCCGATGATCATACGATGGGTTCCTAGTTTAGATATATAAGCGTCTAAGGTTTCGTAATGTCCTTCGACTTCCACAACCAAGGTTACCGCATGCTGGATTTGGCCTATAGCACTATTTGATCCATCAGCGTTATGTACCTTGATTGGTTGGTCTAAGGCGAAGAAAGGAATGCCATGATGTGCAACATAGTCTTTATCGATAAAGGTGTGGGAAGCCCCCGAGTCCAAGAGAGATTTGAACTGGTGGCGTACCCATTGGCCGTTCTGCTGGCAATGTACGACAGTCTCAAGTGAGAACTCTCCACCGAATGACAGTGTCGTTGCCCGATGCATAGTGACCTTAGAATTGAGGGGTTTATAGATACGTGATATTTTTTGTTGTTTTATAAGAGAATTAAGCACACTTTTATTATACTCCGGTGCCACGCTCAATTGAGATGCTCTTACGGAGTTAGAGGAGATACTACAAAGTACAGACGAAAAAGTAGAAATTGGAAAATCATTGTCTGTACAATCGACTAAAGGTCCTTGCAAGTGAACACCCTTATCGTTCACCTGCTGCTGCCTTTTAACGCCTTGGCCGCTCGGTGTTTGACCTCGGTCTCAAACTTGTCCTTATAAAAGGCTTCGGCCTCCTCCGAGATGAAGGCTCGTTGTTCTGCTTGCGGTACCGGTGCAGTAACTGGGGGGAGAGGGAGCGGACGGCCCGCGAAATGCTGTGCTGTCTGGGCGCCTTGGTAAAAACTGGCATACTCGTTTTCTGCCGGTTGTTGCACGTATGTGCCTTGGTTGTAGTCCCAGACATATTGGGCGCGTTGTTGGGGGGGACGGGGAGGACGGCGGTACGGGTTCTTGGGACAGTCGGGCTTGATGTGGCCTGCCAAGCCACACAAGAAACATGTCCTTGTATCTGGTCGGGGAGCGGGGCAGCCTGCTGCGCACCTATCTCCATTGGTGCTCCTCGACCGGGTTGTGTTCCGTACGGCGTAAATATTGGCCGTCATTGCTGCGGGGGGGGGAGATGCGTCGGGGGAGAGGGATACTGGGGGCACAGAGGTTGACGAGGGAGGAATCGGGTGTTAGATGGAGGTCCCCTTTCGACCTGCATCTGCTCAAAAGATCGTCCGATCCTCTGGTACTCTTTCACCATATCCTCGTAATCCAGTACGAGGGTTCCAGGGTGAAGTTGCGCTTGCTCGTAGATCTTATAGTCTACGGCTTTCTTGAGTAGGGTCAACGCATGGTAGTCCTCGATGTTCGCCTCCTGCTTCAGTACCTCGAATCTTTGTATGAACAGGTCAATAGGATGCCCGTTCTGTTTGAGCGCCTCGAGTTTCCTTAACGACTCGTGCGCGAGTACATCGATCCGGAAGTAGGACCGGATTTCCCTTTGGAGGGTGACCCACGAGGGCCAAGCTGACTCCCCTTTTTGCCCAGTGATGATGCCTTGAGCGTTTTTGACGTCATCGAACTCGGAGTCGTAATATTTTTCAAGGGTGATTTGGGCGAACCCCTCGGCCTTTTTCTCTAACCTGGACAGGACAACCACGCATCGTAGCTTGTCCAATTTCCACGACTGGGCGTCCACCCACAGTCGCAGCCTTATCCACCATAGACGGAAGGTGGCCCAGTCGCCATCCCACTTTTCAGGGTCAGTGATCTTCTTGGTTACGTTGGCCTTGTCCTTGTCAACGTTCAGGGCGGCCAATCGCTGAATGAGATCGTCGAGATCAATGGGTCCTGACATTATTTTTTCTTAGGGTAGCGGGGGTTGGGACGGAGGGAGGTTTTGGGGCGAAGGTACGGGCGGAAGTGTTGGATGCCGTATATGGCGAAGGTGGAGCCGAAGTATGTGTAACGCTTTTTCTCTGGGTTGGCCCAGTAGACCTTCTTTCTTCTTTGGGCAGGAATCTTGACTGTTCTTCTTTTGGCTCCTTACTGTGGGGTATCTTCCAACCACACTCTGGGGATGCCTACGTCGATATCGAAAAATGTGTCCTGGTGACTGCAGTGACCTGGGACAAAACTCTCAAAAACTTTTCCTTGTATGGGCTGGCGAGCACGTTGGGAAGAATCGTGATGATCTCAATTATCGCTCTGATGTGACGTTACGGGTGATCACAAGAACCCGGGTACACCAGCGTAGTACCACACGAACAGTTAGACCTCAACTGATAACGGGGGCTAGTGCACTATGCCCGATAGCAACGTTATCCTTATTTGTATGGCAGACGACCGTATGTACAGCGCTTAGCGAGTGCTTTACTTGTCACCATCAAGTGGTGATAACTTGGAAACGTTCCCTTAGCTCTGGGATCCGAGCGGTGTGTATAGCAGTCTAATCCAAGTGTTGCGAGTGGGAATCACCAACAACACACGGCTCAGATCTTACACTTTGCAGGCTACACGAGTCCTGGCTCAATGGATGAGGGTATAGGGGTCATCTCCGAACAATACCAGCCTACAACGACCAGAGGTCGAGGCAATGACTATAGGTAGTGAACAAGTGGATTAGACTGGGGATCCAGTCGTCAAAGTGTCTACTTTATATACGTTACAAGAGTGTGCACGGACCAGGCTGTGCATGAGAGAGATCACTATATAAGGGTAAAGTAAAGAAGCGTGTGTGGGAGTAAGATAACGGGAATGAACGTGGGAATAGATAAGGTGTGAGCTGAACGGAGATTAAAAGGGTGAGGCGTGTCACGTGACTAAGTCTGGACCTAGGTCAGGTGATGGTTTCTCATGGTCACGTGATTTGGAAAGTGAAGGTTAAGTGCGATAAAAAGTTTGAAAATATTCATTATTATAACAATCATCAGCACCCCTTTTTGCTGCCTGTCTGTAGAATGCTGACACTGTCGGGGCAGTTTGCCACAGGAGTATCATTGCTGACACTAGAGTGCTAGAGTCCTTATCCTAGGCTAGGTTCTGTCAGATTCCCACTGGCACTAGAGCACTAGGACTCTCCATCCTAGGCTAGGTCCTGCCCGAATAGTGGAAGGGATGTGTTTGACCACATCGCCTGTAGTAGGGAATGGAACACGGTTGTGTCACTTGTTACGCATGCCTAGTTGGCATAACAGGTTGCTCTTCATGCCAGTGCATCTGAGACCATAACAATCAACAATGTAAGTGATATGGACCCAGATGCTGGTGATGATATTACTCAAGACATTGATGAGGAAGAGGAAGATGTCTTGAAGGATATCTGGGCTCCAAAGCACAAAGCCACAAATTTCTTCATTGTCACCACCAGGAATGCAGCTGCTACTCCAGGCTCTCTCCTTCTCCACCCCACACCATACTTGCATCAGCTTCAATTACAATTCACCTCAATATCTAGACTTCCATGAACAAGTCTGTGAATACAGTCACACAACTATTTGATCTTCCAGATCTACGCACAGTGCTGGGTGATAATCTGGTTCACGAGGGCATGCATGAACACAACTTCCATACTTTTGGTGGCCAGTGACATCCGCCACCTTCTGTTCATCTTCCATTCAAGGATCTCCAAGTCTGATTCAAGGTTCATGTGCAGCAAAGAGTTTTTCATGATCCAGAACAGATGGCATTCACCTTTACCATTTATGCCCAGCCACCAAATTCCAAGTGGAAATATTGTTAGTATGACACTGGGATTCTCAATGTCAATGAAGTGTACAATTGGCCTTTGAGTGGTTTGACAGGTGTGTCAAATAAATTTAATCCAAGGCTCTGAGTCTGATCTAATGACATTCTTGCCTGTAAGACATGCCATTGTCCAGGTCTGACTATACATGTGTCCCATCTCCCATGGTCAAACCATGTGCTTATCTATGTGCTGCAGTTTGATATAGTACCTCAGGAAAACAGTTGATTGAATGGTCCACTGGATTACATATGCTTAAATGGAGCATGTGGACATCTGGGGCAAACCTTGGTAATGTGTTTCCATTGGACTAGCTCAGATCTTTCATGCACATTGTCCCACATTTTGGTCCTACTGCAGACAATCAACTGAACTCTACAAACAGTATTCACTCCTCACAGTCATTTTACTTGAATAAGTATTTTGATAAAGACTTCTTTTATATCCTGTCTCAGTAGAGTACTAATACTGTAGTTAGCCCACAAAAATCCATTCTTGTCCACCACACTGGCACACAGCTAAGGCAAAGCTCAGAGACTGTGCAACAGTTGGACGACGACAGTGGCACATTTAGGGACAACTCTCCAAGTCAAATCTCCCCAACTTCAGTGTTGATATATCAAATGTTCCTCTGACTCACCAGTCTACTACACCATTGCGGGCTATGTTCAATGTGCCCAGTGCTGATTTGCTAAGCACTTGCATGCTATCTCAACTTGCCACGACTTGAACCATAGTATTTCACTCTTAAGCCCAATGCTCAGGTGGCAGCTGCATTTGTTTCTTTTTCTGTGCAGCTGTTCAGTTGGACTGGGGAGTGATGCTTTAGGTACTTCTATTTTCATCACCCATGAAGTGGGCTGATTGTTCTCTTTGATGCTCATCCTCAATCACTCGTACACTGGCATTCCTGTGATGTCGAACAAAAACTGACTGTCATGGTAGTCACACAAATTTACAAACAAATGCCCTGCTCATCGCTGACAGGATTTCATCTCTCATTGTGCCTCAGGCTCATTGCTTTACACCACACCCACCTATATGCAAGTTAGCATCAGTTCATCACCACTCCTCTTGGCCTTGAAGTATGACATCGTTATCACCCAGTGTTATTTCCTGCTGCTGCTATCGATTGCAACACTACTCATAGCAGTACATTGGTTTCTCTAGCATTGTACATGCTGGACATGCTGTGACAAACTGTAATGACTATGTTACTTGTGCCACTATACACCTGCTGTTGCTGGAGGTATTGTATTGGTGTCTTACAGTATAATTATGTGACTGCCATAGCTGTGATGAGCTATTCTTGCTATGTGTTACAGTTGTTGAGGGAGTACCACCTTTTTCCCTACCAACACCACCACTCTCCCCTAGCTTGTGGGATGACCTAATGTTTGACTCTGGCACTTTCCTTTGGGATGGCAATGCCTGGACACCTGCACTGGATGACACTGCCTTCTAGGCAGTGTGGAGGCTATGACCACTGCCACCATGGCTGTGCAAGGCAGTGGTGTGGACTCCCTTTCCTCCTTTCCTCCTATTTGTTATTCCACAGACATTTTCTCCTCAGCTGTGTTCTCTCGCACACAGCCTCATATCTCCCAATCCCATATTTCCCTTTACAATAGTGTCAGCCATGCCTATTTATAGATCTCAGAAGCCTCCCCTAAAGTACCCCTAAAATCTATATATAGTCACTTCTGAGTGCCCATGTAACTCTAACCTTGATTTATACAATATACCATATCTGGTCAACTAGTTCCACTTGCTTTGCTTAATGCTTAACATGCTTGGAGTTGGAAGTCATCTCCACTGTTGCACTTCTGATCTTCTTGATCATCAGTGCCCTTTTCTGTTACCTGTCTGCAGAACGCTGACATCGTCAGGGCAATTTGCCACAGGAACATCTCCACTGGCACTAGAGTGCTAGGACTCTCCATCCTAGGCTAGGTTCTGCCCATATAGTGGAAAAGATACATATGTTTGACCACATTGCCTGTGGTAGGGCGTGGAACATGGTTGTGTCACTCGTTATGCATGCCTAGTCAGCATAACAAAAGATCAAGGTTTTAAACTGTGAAGTACCATCTTGTCTTCACAATCCATCATCAACTAAAGGTTCAGACGATGACTACAGAGGTAGTCACCCCAGGTCGAAACCATCTGCCACATAAATCTCTCAGCCCTTCTAGGGTCTGACTTGGATGAAGAAGTCATCCCAACACATCCTTCTACTCCATCTTCTGAAACATCTTCATTAAGAAGAATCTCAGGGCAATTTCACTTCCCTGACCCAGTCACCCATCCATCCCCACCACCATCCAGATCTCTAGGCTTCCCAGGTGGTCTCTACTTGCACTCCATGACCCCATTGGTGGATCCTTCCCCACTGCCACAATCGGAACCGATTGTCATAGACCCGCCATCCGACAAGGAAGAGCTCTTTACTGGAGATACAACACAGCCACTGGACTATAGCAGTACTGTTAGACAAACCCAACTGGATTCAGACAAAGAAGATGACAACATGCCTGGGATTAAAGCTGCACTCCCCAAGGAGTTTAGTGGAAATGTAGAGGACACCAGACCCTCAACGGCTTACACCCGAACTGTCACCACCACCACTACCAAGAAACTGCTTGGGGCAGTTCCATACATGTGTGATGGAGGCAGCCCATCAGAACCCTTGAACAGGTACATAGCCAGTCTTGTCAAGAACAAGGGGAAGGACATGGTCCTTCAGACATTGCATCAGAGCTTCCACACCAAGCTTGACAAACATGGAGGCCCACTGGACATGGGTAAGGAGCCAGACAAACAGGCCACAAATGAATGGGATGAGGTTATCAATGAGTGCTCACTAGATCCCATCTGTCCCGCATCTCTTTCCACTGAATTGCATTTTTAAATGGAGGGGGTAAACCAATGTTGCCCTCCTCCTACACGATAGCCCTTGTATCTACTTCCAGATCACGAAGCAATTCCATTTATATCCCAGTAAAAATCCAGGAACCAGGGAAATTTATTGGCAAAAATGCACTTTTCAACAGTGGAGCCACTGGTTGTTTCACCTCAAGAAAACTGGTGGCACAGCTACAACTACCAGTCCATAAATTGGAACACCCAATCCAAGCATGGAACATGGACAATACCCAGAATCAATCTGGGCAGATTTGGTTCAAAACAACAATCATCTTGGACTATAGAGGACTAATGGAGCGGCAGGACCTCCTAGTCCTGGAATACGGCAAGGATGATATCACCCTAGGACTCCCTTGGCTGTGGGCCATCAACCCAAAAATTGACTGGAAAAGTGGACAGGTAACAATAGCTCCATCACACTATCAGTACATGACAGGAGATACCCCTGGTACCATTGAACAATAATACCTGCTGCAGTATCTGGACCACAATGAAACAGCTCATGTGGAGGATGAGATCCATCTAGCAACTCAATCCTGGGAACCTATGCAATGGGCTAGGTTCATCGAGCACACAGAGGAATAGGGCCGGACTATATGCTCAGGAGAGCTACTCTCTCAACGGCCATCGCACAACAGGCACACAAGGCAAAGGTCTCTCTTCCAAAAGCCTTTGAGGCCTACAAGGATGTCTTCTCGGAGAAGACAAATATGAAACTACTCCGCTCCCGACCATATGATCACACCATCAAGCTTAAGGACTCATTTATCCCAAAATGAGCTAAAGCCTACCCTCTGAACCCTGCAAAGCAAGAAGCCTGCAAGGAGTTCATCAAAGAACATCTGGAGACTAAAAAGATATCTCCATCAAAATCTCCCCAGGCCACCCCCTTCTTCTTTGCCCAGAAGAAGGACAGGAAATTACAACCCTGTCAGGACTATCAGTATTTGAACAGCCACACCATCAAAAATGCCTACCCTCTCCCCTTAATTTCCAATCTAGTGGATAAATTAAAGGAATTGTCAATCTTCACCAAATTCAACATATGATGAGGCTACAACAATGTTCTCATTAAACCGGAAGATCACTGGAAGGCCACCTTCCTTACCCCGCTTGGCCTATTTGAACCTAAAGTGATGTTCTTTGGAATGTGCAACTCCCTTGCTATGTTCCAGGTCTTCATGGCTGACCTTTTTGGTAATTATATCACACAAGGGTGGCTGGTGATCTATATGGATGATCTATTGATTCATTCGATAGATCAGGAAATCCACAACAAAAGGACATGGAAAGTCCTAGAATGCTTCCAACAACATGAGATGTACCTCAAACTGAAGAAGTGTACCTTCTCAGCAGAAGAGGTAGAGTACTTTGGAATAATCGTAGGGAAGAATGGGGTCTGCATGGATCCCACCAAACTCAAGGCCATTCAAGAATGGAAAGCACCAGTGAACATGAAGAATGTCCACTCCTTCATAGGCTTCTGCAATTTCTACTGGAACTTCTCCAATATCGCACATCCTTTACTGGACCTCACCAAGAACAAGACTACTTGGTGCTGGGGTGAGACCCAGGAGAACACCTTCTGTAAGCTGCAACATGCCTTCACATGGAAACCAGTTCTTGCCTTCCCCAATACCACACGACCCTTTACCCTCATGACCAATGCCTCACTGACTGCATCGGAAGCGGTCTTAATGCAAACAGATTCCAATGGAGACTTACATCCATGTGAATATCTATCTCAAATGTTCTCTCCTATGGAGAGAAACTATGACATATATGACAGGGAACTTTTGGCTGTCATACATGGGTTGGAGGAGTGGAGACAATACTTGCTTGGGTCTCCACACCCTGTGGTCGTTTTAATGGACCACAAAAACCTCATTTATTTCAAGGAACCTCAAAAGCTATCATGACAACAGGCCAGGTGGCTCCTGTTTTTACAGGACTTCGACATGGAATACCAAGCACTCCCAGGTACACAAATGACACTGGCTGATACTCCCTCACATCAAGATGAAATAAACACCTCACAGGATAACGAAGATGTTCAGATCCTACCATCAAACACCTTCAATCACCAAGTGCTGGCAATTGACCTAGCCCTAGCACAAAAGATCAGCGATTCCACAGGATCAGACCCTCTTGTAATCTCAGCACTCCAAGCGATGGAAAAAAAAGAACCACTTTTCACCAGATCCTCCCCTACTGACTGGACCTTTTTGGAAGATCACTGTTATGCCAACTAGTGTGTGTAACAAGTGACATGACCGTGTTCCATTCCCTACCACAGGCGATGTGGTCAAACACATCTTTTCCTCTATATAGGCAGAACCTAGCCTAGGATGGAGGGTCCTAGCACTCTAGTGCCAGAGGGATCAATAGAACCTAGCCTAGGGACAAGGGCCCTAGCACTCTAGTGTTGATAACGATGCTCCTATGGTGAACTGCCCTGACGATGTTGGCATTCTGTGGACAGGCAGCAAAAAGGGGTGCTGATGATCAAGAAGATCAGAAGTGCAACGGCAGAGATGACCTCCAACTCTAAGCATGTGAGGTGGTAGAGCAAAGTGAGCAGAATGAGTTGACCAGACACAGTATATTGTGTAGATCAAGGTTAGAGTTACATAAGCAGTCAGAAGCCTCTATATATAGGTTTGTGGATAATTTAGGGAAGGCTTCTGTGAACCATAAATAGTCATACTATCATAAGGGAGAGATGGGATCGGGGGAATCAGGAGATACAAGGCTGTGTGCAAGAGAACACAACCAAGGAGGAATCGTCCTTAGAATATGAAATAGAATAAAAGGAGAAATGGGGAAGTAGAAATCGTCCATAGAATATGAAATAGAATAAATGGAGAAATGGGAAAGGATATTCAGGTTGATCAGCATCCAATATCCATCATGCCCACTCATGTTAATGAGCATGTTATCTCACATGATGTCACTGTAGAATACAGTAGGTCAGTGTAAAGATGGAGTTAAAAGTGGGTAGACCTACACAAATTTTGGAGTTCATATGTTCTTGATGTTATAGATTCAATGTAGGATCTCACTTGCATAATTGTTGGAGCCGGCCCCATAGAATATCATTGCAAGAGTATCTAAAATGTCTTCTACATGTCTGAAATCACCCTATGAAATTGCCTTGGTGAGTTCCAGAACATATAGGAGGTCCTGTGTGAGCAGGCAAAGGTTGTGGCATACAGTATCTTCATGAGGCTCTGGAACAGGTCCACTTAAGGTCTTGCTCTTATCTTTTCGTTTGTATTGTAGTTTCTCATGTGGTATCAAGGCATGAACTTTAATGATCTTGTCAGCGATTCAAAGCAGGTCATCTGGAGAAGGGTGTGATAAAGCAAATGCCATCAATGATGGATATCTGGACTTGATCCTCCATGCATTACGCACAATACCATCAAGGATCTGGAAAAGCATTGAAATTAGTGTATGATAATCCAGATGCTCACCACTAAGTCAGGTGTGATCGAGAACTGAGAGAAAGTATGCAAGGCTTCTGATCTGATGGACCAAGCCATGATGTACATGAAGAAGGGCACAGATAAAATTCATGGAAAGATGAAATAAACCGAAACTGAGTTGCAGAAATTGAAGCTGCGTGAAGGAATTGATAACCTTGATTCACATAGCCTTAGCACCTTGAATATGAGCATTTGTCGACTGATTGTTGATACTCAGGACTACTTGATCAAAGAGATGGGCCAGATCAATCTTGAGTTGATTGATATAGACATCGTTTACGACAGCAATGTTCCCATAGATCAAACTTTCATCTATCATTGATGTATGCAATGGATATTGCTTCGTGTGATGACCAGAGGGCATTTTGTGATGATCTAGATGCATGAGACGTGAGCCTTTTAGACGAGGAAATCTTTCAAACGGGTTTGAAAATTCAAGTAGAATGTCAATGATGTGGATGCGAATTTGAGAATGGACAGCCTTGTATTGGTCCGAAGTAGGTCAAACATTGTGAGCAAATGTCAGATCAGTTGATTTCTGAGCCCAGGTTAGCATAGGTGACAGGTGGATGTTAGTTGGATCAACATTGAGCTCCTATATGACTGTGAATATCCCAGACTGCACTTTGGCCAATGTAGAGTCCCTCTGCTCAATGAAAATTGACATCTTGATGTTGATATTGTCCCAGCAAA
>JBBPSM010000580.1:0-10968 GCA_038093595.1 Butyriboletus regius
GTCAACTACTCACGTTGTCGACGCCTGGAAGTCGTACTTTGACAAGAGCGAACTTTCAGCGTTTGACCTGCTCTGGAACCAGAAAGCGGCTTGAAGAAGTTCATAAACAGCAGCGCTGCTTGAATAACTCTCGGCCGGATGATTATTTTTCTCGCCATCCTACCTGCTCATCTCTGACTCGGGGGCGTAAAAAGAATTTGGCCGAGTGGAATGCATGGAAGGCACTTGCACCGAAGATCCAGATCGTAATGGCAAATGTGCGATGGGAATTCCACCGCATATGGATCGCGAATCTAAGCTGAAGCGCTCGGTTGTTGCCGAAAATATGGCTGGGAGCTTACCTTATCTCGAGGGATATCGTGAACCCCACGCCCCCCGGATAAAATATTCATCGGCAATGAATCGTAGAACCTGACTTTGTTTAGAATAGAAATCTACCGTATGCTCACCACCATGTCATGATATGACCAGCGTTATTTCCGCCCACCACCTGGATTCCTCTGGACACGAAGCTTCACATTGATGGTGTACGCAATTATGCTTCGGCCACTGGTAGTGGCGGGCGACGAGTGGAATCCCCACGTCAATCTCCTTGAGTGTGGCTATTCGGTCGACCGTCAAAGTCAAGGGAGGACTCGCCTTTCGTTCAACATTATCAATTGCAGAGACCTGCAAACATGCGGCGTGCTTCAAATACCGGTCGTCACAGCAGCCACAACTGGTCAACGTCATCCTCAAACGAAGACCCACCATCAACCAGAGTACGGGAAGGAGACCTTTCCAGCGAAAATGAGCATCTCGTCCCGCCCCATCCCATCAAAGTGACACTGACCGCCACAGCGCTTCTCCGCAGCGACCCGACCGGTTTTCCACCCCCGGCTGGTTATCGCTCCATCGTCTATACCATCCCATCAGTATGTATCCCACTTAGGACAGGAAACAAAACGCACGAGAGAACTAATCCTTTTGTACGTCTCATCGCTCCCGCCCAAGGCTTAGCACCCACCCCATTCAGAGGTGATCGGAAAACCATACCCATTTCTTGTCTCCTACAAAGGCAGACGTGCATACCAAACTCCGTCGTCCCACCACCCGCCCCGACGTTGATGCCATGTCTATAATGATCCCTGGCCTTGCCAGTGAGTGGAACACCGCGGCAAACCTTCATAAGACGATGCAACGGGCGTCGTCTACTGACGTACTTGATCCAACATGGGGACCGTCATCGATATCTTGCAATGTGGCAGACGGACACTATCAAGATGTTGTGTGTCGTAAGTACGATAGGCAGAACGCGCCAATCAGTAGCCGCTTGTAGCAGACAAACGAGGGAAGTAACAAGATACGCAAGGGGAAGATACAGGTACAACGCCTCGGAGCAAGAAGGCAATCTCGTCGTGCTGGTGTCTCCGAGAGATGGCTCGCAAAAGTACCCCGTTTTCGCTGGGAAGTCAGAAACGTGTGAATGACAACATGAATGACCGAGGCTTGAGAAGCCAAAGAGGTGTACACGCGCTAGGTCATCCAGTCGACCTGAACTAGTGGCTTCGTGGTAGGGTGTAGGGAACATCTCCGGCGCATTCACATGGGGGCGTTGCACAGTGCAAGATGCGGAACAAGAGTGCCATCCTTGACTGCACGTCCGAGCTTCAAGAATGCGGCGCATACAGCCAGATAATTATATCGCCCGCCGTAAACGCAAGATAAGATGAGAACACCGGATCGCGAATGAAGTTTCGGTGTGCAAGACCGTTGGAAGCTGCAACACCGTGCTTGACAAAGTCCTGGGTGTGATGCATCATGGGACGCGTGGCTTGATGGGGACCCAAAACGCAGACTGTGAGCTGCTTATTAGCGCAGACGGACGAGACAAACTAGATGTCTAAAATTGGTCACTAACCTTGGTTGTGCTAGTGAGCCATAATGATGTGACCTTTCGTGAACATATGTTCAGTAACTCTGTGGCATTGGAAGGCTTATGTGTCCGTCAATTCGACGAGATGAGGTTAGTTTTTGTATCGGAATGACTGTACGTAGGGGAATGATAAGGGTACAACAAGTGAGACGTGGAACTTACGAGCGAATATGCACGGACATACATCACAAAAAGTGTAAAATTGTGAGGTCGCCTAATATGGCTGAGATCCCCTGGTGGCACGTGAGAACAGTCAGCCGCGACTTATGGCACGTGAGCACAGTCAGTCGCGACTTATCGGGAGTCTGGGTCTCCGCACAATCTGATGCATTGCGATATCATAGTCACCCCCGTGTAACTAAAGTTCTAAGAATACAAGATATTGCCTTCTCGCAGTTGGTGTGAAACTCGAATGCACCCTCAACTGTAGTGTAATCACAGTGAACCATACCCCTCCTGAGCCCATACATCTTCATCGAGCTCCTCTCCTTCGTCCGCAACAACAGCATCATCTTCGTCCTCGCTCTCATCCGACTCTGAATCTATGACTTGTTCCTCTCCCGGGCCTCCTTCGAGTTCATCCATTCCTTCGCCTGTGCCAACCCCAATGTCCCACTCAGGTTCGTCCTCCAAGTCCTCAGGTTGGAGGTCACTGCTGACATCTTCATTGTCCGGCGGTGCATTGCGTCCCTCACGCTGCAAGAATTCATCCCACTCACGGGTGACCTTGTGGCCGATTCCTCCACCTCGAAAACGCATGAAGATGTCTCTATCGACGAAACTCGAACAGACTCAGTATATGATGTAGCACATGTAAACACGAACTTACATGTTAACATAGTAGAACCACCAATCATTATTGATTTCTGTCGTCTCCTGTTCTCGCCGCACGAACGATGGCCCCAGTAGTTCCTCAGTAAAACCTAATCCGAATGCGGGTATAAGGTGGACCCCGCGGATGACAGAATCCGGATCCACAAACCCAAAAGCGTCAGCCAGGTTATCTTTGTCGAAGAACTGTAACCGTGGTAA
The DNA here is from genome assembly GCA_038093595.1 of Butyriboletus regius. Taxonomy (NCBI): domain Eukaryota; kingdom Fungi; phylum Basidiomycota; class Agaricomycetes; order Boletales; family Boletaceae; genus Butyriboletus; species Butyriboletus regius. The sequence goes on from JBBPSM010000580.1 coordinate 2,948, forward strand.
TCGCTTGGCATCCCATCCGGAGCTGAAGTTTGAGTCGTGTCGGAACCAACGGACGAACAAGACGTCCATCCGTTCCGGGTTGGAATATGAAGACATGGCATCCTTGCAATGCTGTACCATGATGTGGAAGATGAGACAGACCCGAGCATACCAATATGGGTGTGACCGCTCGTCTTCTTGTGATAATAGCATGATATCAGGATGGGAATGCGGGCCAATTGAGTCTTGTTCGCGCCGTAGGTCATACGTTGTGTAATTGATTCGTACATAGGCATGCTCGAAGATCTTGTTGTTCGTTATGAGTACACAACGCCGCTCTTTGTCCGAGAAGTCATATTCATCACCGTTGTAAGCAAGGCCCCGTAGACGAGCCAGTAGGTGGTCCTTGAGGCGTGGAAGAAAGTCCTGCACCAAGGAATAATTCAGTCAATTGAGTAGCCTAAAAGATTGGGAATGTGGAATGTACATTGACTGCGGGATCATCTCGAAGGTTGCTTAACCATTCGGTGAGGTCGTGGCTTTGTCGTGTGGATGCGGCGATGTGAAAATGGTCTGTTGGAGATGTACGAGGACGTGGTGGACGCTTTCGCTCAGAGGACGATTCCGCAGCTAGGAAGGAATCTCGTGCATTGTTCACCTTGGCGACGAACCGTTCGATCGCCTCTTGGTGGGCAAGGCTAACGTTCCGTGTATCCTTCTTCTTTCCTGAACGGGGAAACCGACGTTTTGCACGGCGATGCTCGAGTTCACCCTGTGCTCTAGACTTAGCACCTGTTATGAGTGAAAAAAAGATCATACCGTTTGAGTAGAGTAACTATCTGTAGTCCCATACTGTCGAATCATGTCAGGATAGTCACCCAAAGCATGATATTTGTAAGTCGAAAGGTTGAGCCTCTTTATCTTGGGCGCAGAGGTGGCTGCCCGATCACGTCTGGTTGCGAGTTGAGGATCATTTGCCATAAGCGCTGCATGTCTTCGTGCCCGAGAAGCTGATTCTTGAGGTAGCTCTGTGGTTTGATATATAGAACATGTCGTTGCTTGAAATGTCTGCACTGAGTGACTAAGGTGAGTGGTTGCCGTATCGAAGAATAAGAGTGTATCGTCTGTGTGCAGTCGAAGCTTCGCGAACCCATGCCAGGTTGCTAAGTCGAAAAGAAGGTCCATAATGACCTCGTTATGGGGAGAAGGCAGCAGTCCCTCAAAAACAGGTATAGCACACTGTCACGGTGGGTATTGAGTGTCTGAGAATCAGAAGTGTACGACTGCTTACTTGAAGGAGATCTTCGAAATCCCTCGCTGCCAACCGCTTCATCGCCGAGGCATTCTTGTGGAACCTTCGGATCGTTCCTCGCCCAAATGTTCCGACCTTTCGGTACCTATAAAACTTGTTAGGTAGTGATATAATGGCGATAGAGCTGGTAACCAACCTCCAATTGAGTTCCTGGATCGCGTTCCCTCCGTGTGCACACAGGATACGCATCAAATGCGTAAATATTGCTTTCCATACTCCAAGTTCAAACTCGTGGAGTAGGTCAACAACAAATAGGAGGAAAAAATTAAACAGAGCGTCCTCAGTTGAGAGGCGCTCTGAAAATGCATTCTGGTGATCATGTAGTAAGTTGCGGCAAATGGAGTACTAGTATTGCTTACCCGGGTTGGAACCAATGATTCGTCTTTAAGTAGGTTGCTGACATTCTTGCTGGTTACCTTCTTACCATGCTTGAAAATGAGCCGCCGCGCTTTGTTGATGAGGGCTTGGTGTCCTTTGTCGTTTATTCGAATCTCTGTCGTACGCGTCAGCATATCAGACGGTTTCCCCATCTGTGGGACATTGGCCTTCTTGACGAGGCAGCAGGGACAGAGACAATCCCCGAGGAATTTGATACACGATAGAAGTACTCTTGGTTGTATGATTAGCACAAGAATACAATACAGGATTAATTGCGATACGTACTTTTCAGGGTAATCAGCTGAATAGCTAAAAAACCGAGGGAAAAAGCGTCTGATGGTGGCGTCAGCGCACTGAATCAGTATACCCTCTCTGTATGCCTCAACAAACTCGTCGTCGAGAAGGTGTCTCCATATGGCATGCATAAGCTCTCGTTTGAAATGGGTATATAATTCGTTCGTCGATGCTTCTCCGTATGTCTTAACATATACATCTTGAAAATTGTCAGGTAACTAGATAGTGCATTAGTGGTATACTTCACTGCCAGTTGAACACTTACGGAGGGAATGTACGCAATGTGGTGGCATGCTGCCGCAGTTGGCTTGCCGCGGGTGTATTTCGACTGGTTTCCGAAGAACAGGTACACTGGCCAGAGTGACGCATCACCAAAGTTAGCGAGCTGTGTTGCGTCAGACCAAAGCATCAAAGGAGCAACTACTCGCTCATAATCATCTCCTGGTTCCCTGGGGAGAGAATTAATTTCCTTATGGGCATCAAGCATTCGAGGGGACATATAGGTTTCTGAATAAACACGGATATTTCGTCCATCGGCAGTGGTCCAGAGCTGCTCGAAAGGGGTCATATGAAATGTGGAGGAAACATTGTCACTGAAAACGGATTTTATGATATCACTGATGGAGCGGTGAATGATATTTTCAATCCGAATGAATGGGATACTTGGATCCGTTTCGGAGGTATACTTGATTCCCTCTTTGATCAGAGGAAAATCAAATGAGCTCTGGATCCAGCCATGTTGCGCATGGAAAGGATTTGAGTTGTCCACGAGGTACCGTTTGATCAGAGTGCATTCACGGTCTAGCGAGAATGGCAGCTCGCCAGATGGTTTGAAGGCGGGATCTTGTATGTACTTCCAGAGGCAGTTTGTCTCTTCCTTGGTCTTGGCTGTTGACCCTGAAAAATGCCAACAGGTGAGCAGCCCAGCGGTAGGGCTACTGAATGCCGAGAATAGATTCTCGCGATTAATATCTGATGGAGGGATGATATTCATGAGGCCCGAAGAAGGACCGGCCTGTTGAATGAGTGTTGGCGCATCGATGAGATTGATATCGGAGCCAGGGAATGTCGGGCAATTTGGGAAGATTTTGAAAAGGCCATAGGAATCTGGTTCGCTCTGAAACCGGTCACAAGGAGGACGAATGGGCTGAGAAGGTCCAGCTAAAGGGGATGAGGGAATGGGAATGGATGGGGCATGGCGGAGACCTGTGAGCTCATCAGGGAGATAGTTGATGTAGTGTGCAGGGAGTCTAATCCGGCGTCCTGAGCGGCCTGAGATAACTGGATTGGGTGAAGTCGGAGCTAGGGGGGCATGAGGCCCGGGAAATGCTTCCTGGATCCTCCAAGAGTCATAAGTTCTTAGTCAATAATCCGACAGAATCGTACATACCTCAGATTCAAGAAAGCCCTGAGTAGCCTCCATCTCGACAGGGGTTGAGAATCTTATATCTTCATGAGGTTGAGGGGAATGGCTAGGTGATGTTCGCTTTCGCTTTTTCGACTTCTTGCTGTTCCTGTGGTGATGATGAATATCAATCGTCAGCGCTTTGCTTGCGGGACATTGGGCCTCGTGTGCGCTCAATGACTTTTTTGTAGTGAATGACCTTGCACACCCTATGCAGATCAGGTCATCCATCGTACGACTAAGAGGGGATTGAGGAACGGTAAGTTGTGGGATTGACAGTTGATAGCTAAATACACGCGTTGTAGTAAGAAAATAGCTATGAATACTCCCTAGAAAATGTAAGTGAGTTGCGCAGGTTCGATCATCACCAAAGAAACTCACCGAAGTTGCGCTGGATCAACGCGAAGATGTTGCGTTGTCGCCAGATGTGGGAATTCGTTTTCGCTAGAGGGTATTCAGTGAAAAAGGAATAGTGGCCTTGGTGGACATACTTCATTGATTGCATTGATGGCAGCCAATATCTCTGAGTCACTTTTGGGCTCTGTGGAACTCCCACTCTGCTCACCATCATCTCGTCGAATGTTTTCATACTCAAGAGCATGAGAACGTAGCACATCTGCCGTGTTTCTGGGCCGTAACTCAGACGGACTCGCTATAGGTCGAATTTTGATTGTCTAAAAGTGAGTAGAGATAAGATGGTAGGAAAAAAACCAGATAACAATGCTTACCAGTGGTCCAGGAAACTCGGGTGTGTATGTAACACGGTAGACTTCTGGATATTTGAGGGGGAGCTCGAGAGATATCTTGTTTTCGAGGAATGGTGAAACTGGAGTCATTGTCGACAGCTGGATAGTGATGAGGTCCAATTTGAATCCAAACATTTTGAAAGGCGCATGTTTATGGATTTGAACCATCATGGCGATTCATTCCGAGACGTCAAACGCAGTTGGTAGTGGATAGATATGATGGATAGAGAATGCGAGGTCTTAGGGATACACGTGACCAATAAACGGAAATCTTCCCACGACTGATTAGATCATAGGCAACGCGATCCAACTTTTGCCCTTATCACCACCCACTACAACATCATGCCAATTTCTAAACGTGCCTTTTCTCCAACTTCATCCCATGATAGTAACAGGCCAGCAAAACGCGTGAGGAAGACTTCAAAAAATGCATCAAATAGAGTAAAGAAAGGCAAAAAACGTGACAGGAAGTAAGCCTCATTACTACCCACGCGACTATACTTGGCTGATTTCATTAGACATCGTGCTGATAATGAGGACGGGTCGGACTCTGATTCGACAACCGAGTCAGAGAGTGACCCTGAGTTGGATGTCGAAGGTGGAATCCCCCTTAAAGATATAAAGGGAGCCGGACGCACAATCGCCTGCTGTTGTGACATGTTCTGTGACGTCAACAAGGCAGTACATGTGGTGATCCTCTCCAAGCAAGAAGACCAAAGGGAGGGCAATTCTGAAGATGAAGACCGGTGCCAAGCGAGAAAGGAAGCTCTCGAACGCATGTAGGTTCTTGATTCATTTCACATGCTCATCATGTAACCAGATACCAGTACCCCGCAAGTACTTGCTCGCTACAAGAAGGTTTACTACACTCTCATCCACGAGATCCCGGGTATCAAGATGCTCATTGAGAACCCATCACGCGCATCAATGGTCAAGAGGATGCTCAAAAAGGTATGTGTATGTGCATATATTGAGGTCTTGAGGACTTGCTGAGGTGTTTTCAGATCAATGAAGCTATAAGTGAGATGAGGAGTAGCAACTCGGCTCGACTGCGCGAGAAGCTACCGACATGTTATGGTTAGTGAGGGGGTATTACCTTTTTCACTACCTACACCACCCCTCACTCCAGGTCTATGGGATGACCTCCTCTTTGACTCCAGTGATCTCCTTTGGGACGGCGATCTCCTCACCCCGGCACTGGACGACACCGCCTTCTAGGCTGTGTAGGGCAATGGCCACTGCCATCATGGCTGCGCAAGGCAGTGGCACGGATCTTTCCTTTACATTTCATATTTACTTATGGACCATTCCTTCTCGGCTATGCTCTCTTGTGCATAGCCTCGTATCTCCCGATCTTCCCCGATTCCATCTTGGCCGTTTACAGTATGACTATTTATGGACTCAGGAAGCCTCCCCTAAATTACCCAAAACCCTATATATAGAAGGCTTCCATTCCCATGTAAACTCTAACCTTGATCTACACAATATACTGTGTAATCACCTGTTCCGCTCGCTTCGCTCTACCGCTTCACACGCTTAGAGTTGGAAGTCATCTCCGCCGTTGCGCTTCTGATCTTCCTGATCATCAGCGCCCCTTTTTGCTGCCTGTCTGCAGAACGCCGACACCATTGGGGCAGTTCGCCACAGAAGCATCATCATCGACACTAGAGCACTGGGACCCCTTGTGTCCTAGGCTAGGTTCTGTCGATCCCTCTGCTGTTAGAGTGCTAGGTGTTGCCGACCCAAATCCTAAGAAAGGACTCAGTCTGCACAACGACTAGACTTGCTTAATAGAGCTAAGAGGATGATGGGGAAACCCAACAAGAACTTGACTGGAGTTCTTGGGGTGTTGACATTCGACTATATATACTACTATACATTGTTTGTACATATTGACTACTGGTCCATGCATTAGGAACAGTAGGGTCTAGGGTATGATATCATAGATAAGAGATGACGTCATAGGTCTAGGTCGTTGTAGACTCTGACGGAGATTAAAGATAAGAGCGTTAGAGCAGCCAAGAAGTCTTAAGAAATAGGCCAGTCTAGAGGGATCACGTGATGAGTCATGTGACGTTTACACGGTCACGTGATGCAGAAAAGAATAAAAAATAAAAATAAAAATGAGTTCGTAACACTAGGGCTCTCCACCCTAGACTAGGTTTCAGCCGTATAGAGGAAGAGACGTGTTCGACCACATCGCCTGTGGTTGGGAACGGAACACGGTCGTGTCACTTGTCACGTGCGCCAAGTCGACGTAACACGACATATATTCTTCAAAACCCAAAGGTTGACAGTATGAAGCCCCAGATCAATTCCAGCACCTTGAAATCAGAGCAATGACTCAATCATCCACAGCTCTCTGGATATCTCTGCCCTGTTGAGTCCATGAGAGAATTCAATGAAAATCCCGAAGAGTACTTTTCTTTTTTTTACCTGTAGCGATTACAACACTCACTACAGTTCATTAAACAGAACCCACAAAAAACTTGAGAGCGGAAAGATTGACATGTCGGCTACAGAGTTGCCGGCATTCCTCTGGGAGGATAATGGAACAAGGTACGACGAGGAAGACATCTACTTGGGACTCTTCCATGGATTCTACCTCGAAAGAGTACGTCCTTCTATCTCTCATGATCATTCTAGCTAACTCCTGCCACTTTATCAGGTTGCTAGGCATGTTTTCACAGGTCCCTCTATGGCACATGGCAGGGACTCGTGTGCAGCGCATTCATGCAACGCAGTTCTCCATCGCATGGATAAGGTTGAAGCAGCGCATATCGCATATGCTGCGGTGTTGGTAAGTGCTATGAAGATGGCTCTCATAGTAAGTATGACCAACGTTCAAATCACAGGCTCGCTTCGGAATCAGTTCACAGTCCCGCTGGTCGGAGAAGGACGGTTGCTTCAATTATCGCAAATTTTATTACATTATTCAGGACGTGATCAACGAATGCAAAGATGTCAAGTGGAAGGAAGCATTATTGAAACATTACAACATGTATGTCTCTCTATGGATATGACAACCGCACTAACTGCTTTTATACAAGGCTCTTCTTCAGGAACGAAGACAGTCGGTCGGGTGACTTTATGGCTATGGACGGTGAGTCAGCGCCGACATCGAAATCGGGTGGACTTTTCAATCGCATGCAAGCACAAGCGGCTGCACGTGCTGCCCACGTTGACAATCCACCGCCCGCCATGCCCTGGGCCATGGATCATACGCCTCCCCCAACTTCACCAGCCTCTACTACCACACGTCGGACAGTACATGAACCCTCTCCTGGACCATTTCCAGAGGAATCCCTGTCTCCTTTTGTTCCTGCACGAGCAGCCCATAACTCTGTTCCAGCTACAATCACCCTGATAGATACTACCACCTCACTTGAACCTGCCATCAGTGACCTGTCGGAGATTGAGCCCGAGGAAGTCTCCGAAAAGCCAGGTAAGAGTAAAAAGAAATCAGCATCAAAGGGAAAGCGGAGCGTTACCAGTCAAGGCTCTGATGGGGGTCCTTCCAAGCACAGGAGTGGCCGGAAAAAGGCTGGGATTAACGCATAAGTGAGTACATTTATGATTGTATTATCCGCTTGGTTCAACGTGGGGTTGAAGGTCTCAATATTGTTATAATAATGAATATTTTCAAACTTTTTATCACGTTCAACCTTCACTTTCCAAATCACGTGACCAGTGCACGTGACCATGAGAAACCATCACCTGACCTAAGCCTAGACTTAGTCACATTGTTATGTCGACTCGGTGCACATGACAAGTGACACAACCGTGTTCCGTTCCCAACCACAGGCGATGTGGTCGAACACGTCTCTTCCTCTATACGGCTGAAACCTAGTCTAGGGTGGAGAGCCCTAGCACTCTAACAGCAGAGGGATCGACAGAACCTAGCCTA
>JBBPSM010000583.1:0-10903 GCA_038093595.1 Butyriboletus regius
AAGTGATCGCATGGTCACATGTCTAGGGTTACGACCGTTTTTGGAAGATTGCCTTTATTATAAAAGATGGTTATTGTTATGATTTCCGGTCATAACCCTAGACACGTGACCATGCGATCACTTCCGAGTAGGATACCAGGTTGAGGGGTGTCACCTCCTCTATCCTACAAGACGTTGCTATTGGTTTGCTTGCAATGGGTTTCCAGCCCAAAGGACAGTCAAGTGGGGCGACCAACTGAGACTCCCTTCCAGTTGTAGCAGACGCTTTCTGATGCCACCTTCTTGAGGTTTACAGACCTATTGTGAGGAAAGCATCAAGACTCATTGTGCCGAAGTCCAACTACTTCGGGACAATATCTCAGAGGACTTTGAGAGAACCTGTTCATGACCGTAGGGCGATTCTTCGTGGGGCGTTGACTCATCTAAGCCTGAATTAATGGTGGGTGGCAGGCATTACAGGACTGCTCCTGTTAGGGAAAGAGAAGCAAATGGGGATAGCAGCGAGGAGCAAGGCTATCCCAAGAAGGACGATCTTGAGAAGCAGAAGCAGGGCAGGGAAGGCTTTGAGAGAAGGGAAGATTGATTACATGGTGGTCAGTGTAGATCAAGGTTAGAGTTACAGGGTGGAAACTCTAACTATTTATACTACTGGCTGCTAGAGGCCAGTTATAGTAATTCCCTTAAGGGAAGGGCGGAGTTCTGAGAGGAACGTCAAAGGAGGCTATGTGGAACAGCATAGGTAATGATGGGAATGTTGGACATACAAGGCTGTGCACAAGAGAGCACAGCCAAGGAGGCAATGTCTGTGATAAATAAGTACAGCCCAAAAGGGGCGCATAAGGGGAGATTGAGATAGGGGAGATTCAGGGGAGATTTAGGGAAACCCCTCGAGTACTGCCTAGAAGGCGAAGTACTCATTGGTGTTGTTGTTTGCCAGTTCTTCATAGAAGAAGAATTTGGCCCAGGCTGTGTCCGTTGTGTCGAATCTTATGTTATCCCAGAGGTTAGAGTCAGGAGGGGAAAAAGGAAGGAAAAAAGGTGTCCTCCTGACTGAACCATAACAGTTATACATCCTGGGACCAGCTAGGAAAGACCTCATCGCCACTACCCACGAATCCCTTGAGGGAGGACATGATGGCCACCTCCGCACAGTGGTGCTCCTTTCTAAAGATTATTGGTGGCCCGGTCTCTCTACATTTGTCTGGAAGTTCATCCATGGTTGTGCTATATGCCAGTCCAATAAGGTTTAAACCCATCCCACGGTCCCCGTGATCACTCCATTAGCCTTTGAGGGATGACACCCATTCCAGAATCTGTTGGTGGATTTAATTACCGACCTACCCCTGATGGGGGAATTCAACTCGGTTATGGTCATGGTCGACCATGGCCTTAGTAAAGGGGTCATTCTCGCCTCTTGCTCAAAAACAGTAGACACAGCTGGTATAGCTCATCTTTTCTTTGAAAAAGTCTTCTTGTGATACGGGTTACACAACAAACTCATATCTGACTGTGGCCCACAATTTGCTTCAGAATTCGCCAGAGAGCTAGCCCGACTACTACAATACGATGTAGCCCTCTCTACCGCCTATCACCCACAAACCAATGAAGAAACAAAACAATACAATCAGGAACTTGAGACCTATCTCTGAATCTTTTGTAAAGGACAACCTCACAAGTGGTTGGAGGTACTCCTTATGGCAGAATTTGTGCACAACTCCACTGCCCACTCTGTCACCGGAAGATCCCCATTCTCGCTGATCTTGGGATATGAACCCCAGTGAGAAATGGTTATAGTCGGATATACCCACCTGTGTGAGCCAATTTCCAGTGTCTACTTAGATTTACCTGGTTCTACAGCATCTACAGAGTATACATAGTAGTAGCTTATGATAGAACAGCTTCATTTCCCATTACCATTGTATAATAGATACAATAGATTTCGGTATATCTGTGATTCCGATCCCAGTGCTGTTCCCAAATTGATGAGCGCACTGCTTGTATGTGCTCCGACAGCTTAGTCAGCTCCTTGAGATAGTAGACATCGAGTCCTTTTGCATCCGTCTACATCCGCCTACATCCAAGATCCCCACCACTGTCAACCCAAAGTTCAACTTTGCAACTCCAGAAGCACACCCATCCATTGTGCTTGCACCAAAATATGTCATGGTCCTCGAGGTCAACAACCTCCTCTCGGGTTGGCCAGCATATGTGCTCAATTATACTCCTGATGAACCAGGACCAATCATGAGTCTTTCTTTGTCTATGCTAAACTAAATGGTATAGATACAGTATAGAAAATAATCCTAAGACTCAAAGATGTCAAAAAGTATGTACGGATTGATGACGAAGACTCAGAAGATGATAGCGCTGCTTGTAATAACATGGGTGTGCACATTATCTATTGCATAGCTTATTAACAAAATTTGATATACTACAGTCACAAAAGAGATGTCCGAGGCAGTGAAAGTCACTGTCGACTTTTGCAAGATGTATGCATATAGTCACCTTTCCATCTTTCTGACTTCAAGTCGTATTCCAGGACACAGCAGATGTACCCAGATATTAAGAAACACTTGGTCAATGCCATCCCAGTTCACCTTGATGGCATCACACATGATGTCAAACCAAAGAAACACAAAGTATTCTATGATGACACAAATACTGTCTGGCCACCTGCATATCCATGCAGCTATCGTGGGATGGCATCATATATGAGCACAACTCTTTTCCACAGCCTCAAGACCATTCCTGTTGGAGTGAGGGCTGTTCAGCCTGACAACAAACCTGGTGACTTGGATGCCAGTCATGGTGGCTCGGCAAACAACAGCAATGTACTTTGAGACAAGACTTGTAGTAGTATCTAGCCCTTCCAACTGTACTTTTTTGCCAATCCACAATTAGATGTATTTTTGCTGTTCATCTTTCTCTGCATTTGTTGTGATAGTCACACTGTGACTTCGAAGATTTACCGGGTATGGATGTACTTGATGCTCGTCGTTGCTCATAGACACACAACACTGGTGAGTAACTCTCGTTTACAAGGCTCTCCTAGCTAACTTTGCTTTTGATTATCTTTAGACTTTATATCCTGTGTGCTGTGATTACCTCCAAGTCACCCTACCCTCTTTGAGGGTAAAACTCGTCTCTCTGGTTTGTATCTCGTCTCTCTCTCTATTCCATTATTCACTTAATCCTACATAGATCGGTTTCTGGCTTTGTTTTCAATGCCGCAAGAATGGTGGTGTATTTGTTGCAAGTTTTGTAATGGCCAAAGAACACTCCTCTGCTCCAAACCTACATGGTATCGATATCTCCAGCAAGCTGATGCAGAGGAAAAGGAAGCAATCAAGCTAGCTGGCCTTCCTCCTCAGTTTCAATCTTCTATTCCTGCTTGTCGATCCCATGCAGAAGATGATACTCTTCCTTCAACTCACCCATTGCAATGAGCCTGTGTTGATACCAATCCAGTTCGTTTTTTTTCATGAATGTATTTGGCCAAGACTGACTCTGTTTTGCAGAATGACGAGAGTGTACCACAACACGAAGAAGACTATGAGCCCCAGTTACCATATTAATCCACTGTAGATAGTGTCTCCAATGAACACCATTCGCCACCCCCATCCCCACTTAATCGCGCTCAGTCTGATTCTCCCTCTGATGACCAATATGATCAACCACATTCATAATCTCCTGCCAAAGGGCAATCCCATGCTATAGATACTGCTGAGCCAGTTCAAGACACTGGCCCTGCAGACACTGAGCCAGGTGCAGACATTGGCCCCACAGGTGCCAAGCCTGGCACAGATGGTGGCCCTGTTCCCAATGCCCTTGTCGAGCTTGATTTAGATCAGCTTATGACAAGTATACATCTTGACTTTCTTCAAACCAAATCAAAAAGTTAGCGGTGAATGGCGGCAAGGTCTGAAGTGACGATATTTATCTGACACTTTTCTCAGCTCATTTGCTCTTTTTGGTTATTTCATGTATTTCGCTATTTCCATGTAGATTTCTTTCTTTTTTTGTCCTGCAAAAACCATGTGGCCTGCCTGCGTTGTCCATTCACTTGGACTGCAGCACAGCTGCTTTCCTTTTTTGGTGTCTGCTTGCATTTTAACCAGCCACTGCCTACAGTAGTACGGTATGACTAACTGTAACTAAGACTCTCCCTCTCTACACAACAACACAACAATAGATTGTTATATACACCTGCTCATATTCATTGAATACCATTTGAAGGATTGCCTTGACTTGATCTTTGTAAGCTTAATTCCTTTCCAACTGATGTTTTGGCTATGTTTTGGGTATGATCTGATAAGAGATCTTGCAATTGATAAGGACTTTCAAGTCAAGGCTGGTGCTAAAAAGTGAAAGGATAAGTCTTGGATTAGGCACTTGACCTTTGCTTTGCTATAGTGTGTCAAGAGTGAAAACCAGCTGCTTGGGAAGAAGTGTAATCAAGTCTCTACTATCTAGCTTCACAGCTTCAACTCTGTGTGTCTGCTGGTTGTCCTGAGACCTCTGATAGCACTACAGAGTTGAGACTTGATTGGAGGCTGCCAAGGAGACTGACAGGTCTTTGATCTGTTTGTTCATTCTTGCTGTTACCTTTCACTTTGTCTCAGGCTTTTTGCCTTTATCTCTGTCATACTCCTGCCCTGGTTGCCATTTAGTTAACTCTTGGCATTGCTGTGTAAGGCAGAGTAAATAGTGTGCATCCTTGACTACTTTTCTGAAGACCTGGCCATATCTGGACCTTTCCTTTTGGACCTGGACTTTCTCCCTTGAACCTGGACCTGGACTTGAACCTATCTTCTGGACTTGGATTCCCCTCTGGACCCGGATTTTCCTTTCCCGGATTTTGAAATTGGAGTTTTTGTTTTAGAATGTATGTATTTTCAAAATCTTTGTTGATATTTTATATGAAATTTGTATTAGGTCTTCTCCTCCCACCTCTCCTCAACGTGCCCAAAGTACTGCTCGCCAGGTTGAACGTGATCAATGTCAGCTTGGTTCCCCTCCATCCCATTGCCATTCCAATCCTGCAATACAACCACCATCAAATATATCTGCTGCTTTAATGGTATGTCTATTTTATTATGTTATTTAAGTATATAAAATACTAAGTATAAATTCTAGATCCATCCTTCTGTTCCTGTCAATAGATATCCTGGCATACCTTGGCATCAGATTACATATCATGATATGCAACTTATGTACCCGAATCAGATGCAAAATCAACCACCACCACCACCACCACCACCATCATCATTTGCCTCTTCAATATTGCCTGCCTTTTCACAGCCACTCCCTTATCAGGCTTTTGTACCACCCCTACCACAGCCTCAAATTTTTCCTCAAATGGATGCTCAAATAGATTATAATGCTTGCTTGTTAAAAGGTTTTAATCAAATACATGAAAGATGGTGCAACCAAAGACACAATCGTTCCTCTGGTATACATCCTAATTCTGGTTCTGCTCAGCCTCCCCCACAATATCCACAAACCCATCAGCATATCATTGATTTTCAACATGGAGCTGAGAATCAGAGATATTTGCAAGCTCAACAGGAGTTGCAAGCTCAGCAGGAACAAGAACATTTCATGAGATTGCAACAACAACAACAGCTGCTGCAAGAGCATCATCATCAATTCCAATTGTAATATCAAGAGCTGGTACAAAGACAGGAACTGGAATGTCAAAGGCTATTTGAGCTTCAGCAAGAGACATTAAAACAACAGGAGCTATATCGTCAAAGAGTCATTGAGGAGCAGCAACAAGCATTGCAAAGGCAGGAGCTAGATTATCAGAGACTTCTTCAGGAGCAACAACAAGAGGAGGAGCATAAGCAGCAATCACAACAAGCAGTTCAGCAATCACAACAGCTTTCTCAAGCTTTGCTGGCACAGGCTTTGAAAGAATATAGTCAGCATTCAGCAGAACAGTATGAGCAAGATCAGGCAAGACAATAGTAAGCATTTGCTTATGATGTGGTATTATTTCTCCACTAATCCATATAATCCATATTTCTGTAGACAAGCTAGGCCTATTTCAAGATCTCCTAGCCCAAATCCTCCTGCTATTCCACCTACTCAGCCAAGATCTCCTAGCCCTAATTCTGATCCTTCTACTGGTTCTTCTTCAGCCAGATCATCTATGTCTAGACATTCACCACCAAGACCTCCACCACCCAATTCTGGTCCTGACTTTGATCTTGATAATGATGACTCTAGCTCTAGCTCTTCTAGCAGCTCTCAGCACTCTAATGATCCTCAACCACCACTTTGTGTTCCTCCTGGTGGAAGACCATATACTGAGCCTATTGAAACCCACTTTTTGGGACCAATGAACATTCAGTGTTCCAATTGCCATGCTCTTCATTTCATCTCAGAAAAACTCAGCAACTCTGGTATTCGCAATCCTTGCTTTGGCATTTGTTGTCTTCAGGGTCAGGTTGATCTTCCTCATATTCAAGAGTGGCCACGTATTCTTCAGGATCTTTTTGATGATCCTCAAGATCATAGGGAGTTCAGAAAAAAATTTCGCCAATATAACAACACTTTGGCATTTACTTCTATGGGTGTTGATGTGGACAATTAATCTATTCAAGGATCTGGTCCTATATCTTTCCATATTCATGGCACTCTCCATCATCTCATGGGATCTCTTATACCATCTGATGATCACCAGCCTGCTTTTGCTCAACTCTATATCTATGATCCAGAGGAAGCAACTAATAGACGTGTCCAACGCAACCCTCAACTGGATGCTGGGATCTTGCTGGATTTGCATACCACTCTCAGTGACATTCATCCCTATGCTCCACTCTACAAGCAGGCCTATGACATTATGAGAGTGAGTTCAGATTCTCTATGTCTTTTTGATCAGACAAGTTTATTAGAGTTACAGTATATAAACCAAGCCACCAGAAGAGCATACTGATGTACACATGAGATTTCATCTGCAACAAGGAAATGATGCCAGAAGATATAATCTTTTCACTGTGGAGGAAATAGCTGCAATAGTTCCTGGTGATGGCTTAGAGAATGTCAGAGTAGATCATGATATTGTCCTTCATCTTCAAGGTGGTGGCTTACACCATATCAGCAATCTCCATCCATCCTATCTTCCTCTTTACTATGTCCTATTCTTTCCACATGGAGAGGAAGGCTGGCATTTGGACATTCCATTACAAAATCCTAATGGCCGTCCCCATCGCTCCAAGAAGGTCACACAACTCCTTTGGTATGCCTATAGGCTGCATATATGTCCAGCAAATATAGAACCATCCAATCTCTTCAAGGGTGGTAGACTGTTCCAGCAATTGATCTGTAATGCTTGGGCTTCCATTGATCAATGCAATCTTACTTGGGCTACCAATAATCAGACAACTCTTAGAGCTGATCTCTATCAAGGATTGCAGGACCACATAGTTCATGATGGTGTTCAAGATATGGCCCAAGTTGGACGTGTCATTCTTCCCTCTACTCACAAAGGTGGACCTTGCTATATGCAGCAGCTTCTTCAAGATTCTCTGGCTATTTGTTGGGAATATAGAAAACCTGATCTTTTTCTTACCATGACTGCCAATGGAAGCTGGCCAAAAATTACTCAGAATCTGCTTCCAGGTTGATTGATTCTTATGTATGGATTTGACTATACAGTAATCTGACCATCATGCATAACAATAGGTCAAAGTGTTATAGATAGGCCTGACCTGGTCACTCGAGTTTTTCATGCCAAACAGCAAGCCTTGCTCAAGAAGATTCGTGATGGCTACTATGGCCAGGTAGCAGGCTTTGTCTACACCATCGAATATCAAAAATGTGGTCTTCCTCACATGTATCTTTTGATTTTCTTGGAGAAGCCAGACAAGATTTGTACTGTGGAACAAATTGATGACATCATATCAGCCCAGATTCCAAATCCTGACATTCATCCCCAACTTCATGCTGCTATTACAAAATCCATGCTTCATGGTCCCTGCTCTCCTGGAAGGTGTATGGAAAACAACTCTTGCAAAAAACACTTTCCTAAGTTCTTCTCTCCTCACACCATTATCAAGGAGGATGGTTACCCTGATTCTGCTCGCCCTGAAAATGGAAGGACCATTCAAAAAAGAGAGAATACTTTTGACAATAGGCATGTGGTACCTCATCCCAGGGAGTTGGTGGTACAGTTCAACTGTCATATCAACTTGGAAGTCTGTGGCTCTATCAAGGCTGTCAAATATATCCACAAGTACATCTATAAGGGTCCTGATCGTGCTACTGTCCAAACAGAAGGTCATGATGACGACCACGGGATGTGGAGACCCAAGCAAGTATTGTCTCCATTCCTCCAATCCACGTATGACAGCCAGAAGTTCCCTATCGTATATGTTGTAGTTTCTCTCCACTGGAGAGAACGTTTGAGAGAGGTATCCACATGGGGGTAGGTCCCCATTAGTATTAGTCTGCATTAAGACTGCTCCCAAAGTAGTCAGTGAGGCATCGGTCATAAGGGTGAAGGGTCACGTCATATTGGGGAAGGCTAGAACTGGTTCTTGGGCAAAGGCATGCTGCAGCTTCCGGAAGGTGTTCTCCTGGGTTTCACTGCAGCACCAAGTGTTCTTGCTTTTGGTGAGGTCCAATAAAGGACGTGTGATGTTAGCGAAGGAGGAAATGAATTTCCGGTAGAAATTACAGAAGCCAATGAAGGAGCAGACATTCTTCATGTTCACAAGTGCTTTCCATTCTTTGATGGCCTTGAGTTTGGTGGGATCCATATGGACCCTGTTCTTCCCTATGATCATTCCCAAATATTCTACCTCTTCAGCTGAGAAGGTACACTTCTCCAGTTTGAGGTACATCTCATGTTGTTGGAAGCATTCTAGGACCCTCCATGTCCTTTCGTCATGTGTCTCCTGGTCTGCTGAGTGGATTAACAGATTATCCATGTAGATCACCAGCCATCCTTCTGCAATATAATTGCCAAATAGGTCATCCATGAAGGCCTGGAACGTAGCCGGGGAGTTGCACATCCCAAAGAACATTACATTGGGTTCAAATAAGCTAAGTGGGGTGAGGAATGCAGCCTTCCAGCGATCTTCCGGTTTCATCAACATGTTGTTGTAGCCCCTTTGTACATTGAATTTGGTGAAGATTGATGATCCCTTTAATTTATCCACATGGTTGGAAATTAAGGGGAGAGGGTAGGCATTCTTGATGGTGTGACTGTTCAAATACTGGTAGTCCTGGCAGGGTCATAATTTCCCATCCTTCGTTTGGACAAAAGGTAGGGGGCGGCTTGGGGAGACTTGGATGAGGAGATCTTTCTAGTCTCTAGATGTTCTTTGATGAACTCCTTACAAGCTTCTTGTTCTGCAGGGTTCAGAGGGTAAGCTTTGGCTCATTTTGGGATAAATGAGTCCTTAAGCTCAATGATGTGATCGTATGATCGGGAGGGGGGTAGTTTTGTATTCGTCTTCTCCGCAAAGACATCCTTATAGGTCTTGAAGGCTTTTTGGAGAGAAACCTTCGCCTTGTACACCTGTTGAGTGATGGCCGTTGAGAGAGTAGCTCTCCTGAGCTTACAATCTGGCCCTATTCCTCTGTGCACATTGATAAATCCAGCCCATTGTATGGGTCCCCAGGACTGAGTTGCCAGATGGATCTCATCCTCTACATGAGTCATTTTATCATGGCCCAGATACCTCAGCAGGTATCTCTGTTCAATGGTACCAAGGATGTCCCCTGTCATGTACTGATAGTGTGATGGTACTATAGTTACCTGTCCACTTTTCCAGTCAATTTCTGGGTTGATGGCCCATAGCCAAGGGAGTCCTAGGATGATATCATCCTTGCTGCATTCCAGGACTAGAAGGTCTTGCCACTCCATTAGTCCTCCATAGTCCAAGATGATCATCATCTTGAACCGAATCTGCCCAAACTGATTCTGGATACCATCCATATTCCATGCTCAGATTGGATGTTCCAATTTGCAGACCAGTAGTTGTATTCATGCCACCAGTTTCCTGGAGATGAAACAACCGGTGGCTCCACTGTCGAGAAGTGCATTTTTGACAACAAATTTCCCTGGTTTCCAGATCTTTAATGGGATGCAAATAGAATTGCTTTTGGATCTGGAAATAAATACAGGGGCTATTGTGTAGGAGGAAGGCAACATTGGTTTACCCCCTCCATTTAATGCGATTCAGTGGAAAGAGATGCAGGAAAGACAGGATCTAGTGAGCACTCATTGATAGCCTCATCCCATTCATTTGCAGCCTGTTCGTCTGACTCCATACCCATACCCAGTGGATCTCCATGTTTGTCAAGCCTGGTGTTGAAGCTCTGATGTAACGTCTGAAGAACTGTGTCCTTCCCCTTGTTCTTGACAAGACTGGCTATTTACCTGTCCAAGGGTTCTGATGGGCTGCCCCCATCACGCATGTGTGGAACTGCCCCAAGTGGTTTCTCAGTAGTGGTGGTGGTGACGGTTTGGGTGTAAGCCATCGAGGGTCTCTTCTTACGGTTGTTAGGTGTATACCCAGGATGGTTTCTTGTTGAGCACCCCGTCTTCTGGCAGACAAAGCACCTGTTCTCATGCATTACACGAGTGCAGGTAGGAGGATCTAGGGTGAGTCGGTTGACGTCCATAGCATTGGAATCCCTGGTGCTCCTTCCTCCTCCATAGTGAGTAGAGGTCCCTTGGTGGATTGCTCTCATTCTTTGGAATCCTGTTTCGATGGCAGATGCCTTGTCGTAGATCTGCTCGATTGAGGTGGCAGTGTCTAAAATTCCGCAATTGACGAGTTGTTGTTGAAGGATGCGTGGAGGAACCACTTGGCAATGGTTGACGTCTCTGTGGCTCCTGCTCGTATGGCAAGGAGGGCAAAGCGAGATAGGAAGTCATTGAATAATG
>JBBPSM010000584.1:0-10900 GCA_038093595.1 Butyriboletus regius
TTCCAAGTGTCTTCCATGCTAGAGAGTCTTTGTTCTAGGGCTGGGAGAAAGGTATGTCTGAGGGGTGGATAGGACTGGGGTTCATATCTGAGGATCAAAGAGAAGGGGGATTTGCCAGTAACCGAATAGGTGGCGGAGTTGTGAGTGAATTCTGCCATTGGCAGTAATTCCAGCCACTTGTGGGGTTGTCCTTCACAGAAGATCTGTAGATAGGTCTCTAGTTCCTGGTTGTATCGTTCTGTTTCTCTGTCGGTCTGTGGGTGGTAGGCCATGAACAAGGCTATGTAGCAGTCTGGCTAACTCTTGGGCAAATGCAGAAGCAAACTGTGGGCCTCAATCAGACACGAGTTTGTTGTGTAGTCCATATCGCAGGAAGACCTTTTCAAAGAAAAGACAGGCTATTCCGGCCGCATCTACCGTTTTCGAGCAAGGGGTGAGAATTACCCCCTTACTAAGGCCATGGTCGACCACGACCATAACCGAGTCAAAATCCCCCACAGGGGACAGGTCAGTGATTAAATCCACCAAGAGATTCTGAAAAGGGCAGCATCCTTCAAAGGCTAATGGGGTGACCAGGGGAACCATAGGATGTGTTTGGACCTTGTTAGACTGGCATATAGTGCAGCCCTGGATGAACTTCCGGACAAACATAGAGAGACTGGGCCATCAATAATTTTTAGAGAGTAGTGCCACCGTGCGAAGGTGGCCACCATGTCTGTTACGGTTAACGAGGAGGTACTATCTTTTTCCCTACGCACTCCACCACTCTCCCCAGGTCTCTGGGATGACCTGCTCTTCGACACTGGCACTTTCCCTTGGGACGGCAACTTCCTTACAACCGGCACTAGACAACACTGCCTTCTAGGCAGTGTAGAGGCAATGACCACTGCCATCATGGCTGCGCAAGGCAGTGGTATGGACCCTTCCTTTTTCTATTTCATATTTCTTCAGACCATTCCTCCTCGGCTATGCTCTCTCACACATAGCCTTGTATCTCCCGATCCTCCCAATTATATCTCAGCCTCGTGTAATATGACTATTTATGGTTTCCAGAAGCCTCCCCTAAACTACCTACAACCCTGTATATAGAGGCTTCTGACTGCCCATGTAACTCTAACCTTGATCTATACAATATACCATGTCTGGTCAATCAGTTCTGCTTGTTTCGCTCTACTGTTTCACACACTTAGAGTTTGAAGTTATCTCTACTGTTGCGCTTCTAATCTTCTTGATCATCAGTGCCCCTTTCTGCTGCTTGTCTGCAGAACACCAATACCATTGGGGCAGTTCACCACAAGAGCATCGTCATCGACACTAGAGCACTAGGACCCTTTGTGCCTAGACTAGGTTCTGCCCATATAGAGGAAGAGACCTGTTTGACCACATCGCCTGTGATAGGGAACAGAACACGGTCATGTCACTTGTTACACACGCCTAGTCGGCATAACAAAAGATCAAGATTTTAAACTGCAAAGTACCATCGCATCTTCGCAATCCATCTTCAACTGAAGGTTCAGACAACGATTACAGAGGTAGTCACCCTGGGTTGAAACCATCTGCCGCATCAATCTCTCAGCCCTTTTAGGGTCTGACTCGGAAGAAGAAGTCACCCCAACATGTGCTTCTATCCCATACTCCGAAATGTCTTCATCAAGAAGAATCCCAGGGTCATCCCGCTTTCCCGACCTAGCCACCCATCCATCTCCCCCACCGTCCAGATTGCCCATTGGGTTTTCATTTATAAAAGTCCATCATAGCCACTTGGCTGAGGATAAGTTAGATTCAGGCTCCCAGGTCCGATCTTCATCACTGTATCCTTTCCAGTGGACAAGAAATTCCAAGTGTCGCCCTTTGAGTCGTGAGTCTACTACATGTTTGACTTCGTACTCTTTATTTCCTTCATCAGAAACCTGGACCAGTCTGGGTTTATAAACAGGTTGTCTGTTTAGTCGTTCTTTGTAAGGTTTGATATGACTAATATTTATGACTGGATGGATTTTCATGGAAGAGGGGAGCTTAAGCTCAACCGCATTCATTCCGACCATCTTAATTACATCATAGGGGCCCAGCCACCATTCAGTTAATTTAGGGGATTGCCGAGTTTGCTTTAGGTTTAGGTGCTCTGTTGATAATCAAACCTTGTCCTTCAGCTGATAAATAGGGGCGTCGCTTCTTTTCTTATAGGCTGATACTTTCATCCTGTTTTTAGCTTTTTCCAGATTCTCTTTGACTTGCTCTAACATCTGAGCAAAGTTGTGAGAGAAGTCCAAGGCTGCCAGAGCTTTTATGTCAAGTGGTTCTATATCCATTTGTGGAGCGTAAGAGCGAGTGACTTCAAATGGTGACTTTCCAGTAGCCGAGTGAACCTTGTTATTATATGAAAATTGTGCCAGTGCAAGCCAATCAGCCCATTCGTTCTGCTTTTCAGCCATAAAGAGGTGGAGATACTGCTGGAGATCTCAGTTAACTCTTTCGGTTTGTCCATCAGTTTGAGGGTGGAATGCCGTGGACATTTTGAGGTTGATCTTTAACATCTTAGCCAGATCTTTCATTACTTGGGCAGAGAATTGGGGTCCACGATCGGATATTATAGAGCATGGTAGTCTGTGTGTCTTCCAAATGTGGTCACGGTATAGCTTCACCATGCCGAGAGACATAATAGTTTTAGTTGTTGGGATAAATACAACTTCCTTTGAAAAGCGGTCTACCACCACAAGGACGGTGTCATATCTGTTGGACGTGGGTAGATCTGTTGTAAAGTCTGCAGATATGTCCTGCCAGGGACCTTCTGGAATAGGGTTAGATAATAGTTTGCCGGCCGGGGTGGTATTTGATGGTTTCATCTGAGCACATCTTTCACATTGGGCACAATAGTCTTTAATGTCCGTTCGCATTCCTTGCCATATATAGTAGCGTGAGACTAACTCATAAGTCTTCTCTGCACCACTGTGTCCAGCTAAGGTGGAATCATAATATAAGGTTATAATATTATGATGGAGTTCTTTCTCCTCAGGTACATATATTTTCTTTTCTAGAAGGACTAGCCCCTTGTCCGAGAGTATGGAACCCTTTGGTTCTCCTTCTTTTAATTTAGATTGGGCATTCCAGACTACCTCCATCACCTTTTTTTCTTCACCTTTTATATTTATTACTTCATTTGTCCTGTGAACACGTGATTTGGGTATTACCGTGACATCTTTGTTATCATTCTCTATTCCGAGTGTGTGATCTTCGTATCGGAGAGGGTGTCAGCTTTCCCCATTTGGGCGCCAGGCTTCTTTACTAATAGGTAATTGAACCACGTGAGGTACTGAGCCCATCTGGCTTGTCTCCGGTTCAGATCTTGTGACTTCATAAAATATTAAAGGTTGGCATGGTCTGACCATATTTCAAATTGGTCTTTTGTTCCTTCTAAATAGTGCCTCCATTGCTCCAGAGCAAGAATAATGGCGAGCATTTCTTTGTCGGCGATTGTATAGTTTCTCTGCTCTAGTGACATACTGTGAGAGGAGAAGGCTACAGGATGCCATTTTCCATCTTTTTCTATAGATAGTATGGTGCCTGTTGTGAAGTCTGATGTGTCACACTCGAGCCTAAATGTTTTATCGTTATCCAGATAGGCGAGTATTGGTGCTGTGGTGAAAGTCCTTTTTAGCATGTCAAATGCCGATTGTTCTTTTTCTGTCCATGTCCATTTCATGTCCTTTTTCGTTAGGTCGTTCAACGGCCTGGATTTAATGGAAAAGTCTTTGATAAAATGACAGTAAAAGTTCGCAAGGCCAAGGAAGCTTCTAACTCCTTTTATATTTTTGGGCATTGGCCAAGCTTGGATGGCGTCCGTCTTCTCTTTCTCCATTTTGACTCCATTGGCCAATATGACCATTCCTAGGAAGTCTACTCTAGGTACTTTGAAGAAGCATTTTTCGGGCTTTAGGTATAGATCATTTTCCTTAAGCCTTCGTAACACTTTGAGGACGATTTCGTCATGCTTCTCTTTGTTGTTGTCCATGAAAATAAGGATATCGTCAATATAAACAATTACAACTGCTTGCAGGTCGTGGAAGATGTGGTTCATCATCGTTTGGAATGTGGCCGAGGAGTTACAAAGTCCAAAGTACATCACGAGAGGTTCAAAAGCTCTCCTGTGACAGATGAAGGTGGCTTTTCATTTGTCTCCTTCCTTTATTCTAATATTGTTATAACCCCAGCGTAGGTTCATTTTTGTAAATAGTGTAGCCCCTTTTAGCTTGTCAACAAGCTGGGCAATGAGTGGAAGGGGGTAATTGTTCTTTATTGTGCCCTCGTTTAAATAACGGTAATCTTGTACCATCTATTTCTTATTGTCCTTTTTTGGTATGAAGAATACTGGTGACGTTTGTGGGGATTTGGAGGGTCTAATATATTCTTTTGTGAGTTGGTCATCAATGAAAGTGGAGACTTTGTCTTGCTCCATAGGGGAAAGGGAAATTAAACGACCCTTTTTAGGTTGAAACCCTTCTTTTATTTTGATCGCATGGTCCCATGGTTTGCGGAGTGGCATATATTCCAAATTTTCTTTGCGAACATATTGAGGAATTTGTGGTAGCATTTGGGTACCATCTCCTCCACTGTGGGTTCCTTTTTCTCCATTGGCTTGTTTAGAGCCTTGAGTCGTCGGTATACATAGGGCATGTCATTGAGTTCCTTTTCCTCTAGGGATCTCAGGAACACAGATTCGTAGGATAATAGTTTACATGGCCATGGGCACCTGGTTAAACTGACATCGCCTGTCTGCCAGTTTATATTTGGATTGTGCTTTATCAACCAGGTGTATCCTAAGATAATCGGATTTTTGCCAAGATCCATAAATTCTGCCATCATTATTTCGCAGTGTCCTTTGTAGTCTACAAGTATCTTGGCATTGTGAGTAATGCTTCCTGCCGAGTTCCCTTTTTCCATCTCTTTCATATCAAAGAAATAGGCCTTCATGGCCTCAAAGTCCATGCCCTCTAAGGAGTGGATTCTCGGGTCCTCCTTAGGGCTTCCGCTCGACGCCAATTGGTCCATATCCCCAGTTGTAGCAGTTCTTGCAGTGCGATACTTCAAGCACCATCTGCTATGCCCTCTCCCAAGGAACTTGTACTCGGTACACTCCTTTTTTGGTCTTGGGCAGGCTTTAGCCAAGTGGGGGCCTTGGCAGTTGAAACACTTGCCTTTTTGGATGGCGTCAATGTCCATAGGCTGTCCTTGTTCTCTATAAGTTTTTGCACCCAAAGATGAGGTGTTGGCATTTTGCCCTTGGTATCGTGCATTTTGCCAGACATGCCCCTGGTGAGTCCTCATTGCAAATGCTTCGAGGTTGTTTCCGTATGTCTTGATTGTGTTTATATATGCCAAGACTAGCATACTCCTTTCGCCATTTTGAAAGACTAGGTGTATAATCTCTTCACAGGTGTTCTTCACTAGGAAGTAAACTCCCATTGTGTCTCCTACATCGGCCCTTTCATATAGGGTGATCTACTTGGTGAAAAAGTCCTCTGTCCTCTCATGGGGACCTTGTTTGAGCTCTGCTAATTTGGCGAGAGCATGATATACTTCTAGACCAGGGAGGAATCGGTCTTTTACTCCTTTTGCCAGTTCTGCTGGGTCTGGCCAGAGGTGCCTGTTGACACCAAGGTACTTTTGAAGCTGGTTTCACGCCCAGCCTCCGGCGTTGTTTTTGTCACGACCATCTTTTGTCCCTATGCGAGACCAGATCACAACGCACTTGTCTTTGTTTGATGAAAATGTTTCCTCGTTCATCTCAAGGTATATGCCCATTTTGATCCACCATTCGTTAAATTTTTCATATGAGCTGTCATACATCCCTGGGTCTGGGCATACTTCGACTTTCTTTGAGATCTTGACCTCAGTTTGAGATCCTGAGGCAGCAGTCTCTGCATCTCTTGCCCTTGATTGGACGCTCCTGAGGTCTACTTGGAGCTGTTGAATTGTGGCCTGTAGGCCAGTGATGAGAGCGACGAGCTCTTTATTGGTTGCCATAGTTGGCGCCTTGGGTAATGATGGAAGGGAGGGGGTTTGGCTTTCAGAGGAGGTGTTGTGGCTGGAGGGATCGGTTAGTCCTCTCAGGCCCCAATTGTCTGACAGCATGGTTTAATTCTTGTTCAAGTTCCGGGTCTTGTGGAACTGTGAATGCATGGAGAGGGGATGCGGGGTTTCTTATGTAGGGTAGTGGACCAGGTTCAGGAAAGTCCTCGTATATGTTGTTGTTGAGTAGGAAAGAAATGTTGAGTTCTTCCTCTTTTACTTCTGGGTAGACTAATTCGGGGATGTCATTGAGGTCCACCGAAGGAGTTTTGAAGAAAAGCAGGAGCTTGTCCTTGTACTTGAACTTCACATATGCGTTATAGTTCATATAACCAGCGCACTCGAAGGTAGAACCTGAGTGTCGCTAAAGCTGGTAGATACTCGGGCCAATAGCCTTCCCAACGTATCGCGTAGGTACTTGTATGTAAAAACGTATAATGTGCCTCACGAGGACACAGGAATGTATTTCCAAAAGAAAGTGAAGGAGTTTTGGGGCAGTTTTTAAACATGTTTGACCCGCTCAAGGGTACCCCTGGTGTGCCCTAGATAGCTAACACCCTTCAGACACTCTAGTGCGCCAGTGTATGTATAAGAAAGAAAGTGCCAAGTGGCAGTATGGAAGTATGGTAATCCCCTTAAGCCTGGGGTCTGGCTACATCCCTTTAACACTAGGGGCTGCATGTAGTGATGTGCAGAGAGTAGAGTGGTTTCACGTGTAGTCAAGTTCTAATGTTGCTGACCCAAATCCTAAGAAAGGACTTGATCTGCACAACGACTAGGCTTGCTTTAGAGAGAAGAGGATGATGGGGAAACCCAACAAGAACTTGACTAGAGTTCTTGGGGCATTGACATTTGGTCTTATATACTACTACATGATGTTTGTATATATTGACTACTGGTCTGTGCGTCAGGTACAGTAGGGTCTAGGGTATGATGTCATAGATAAGGAATGATGTCATGGGTCTAGGTCATTCTAGACTCTGACGGAAATTAAAGATAAGGAGGATAGAGTGGTGAAGAAGTTTGAAGAAATGGACTGCTCTAGAGGGGTCATGTGATGAGTCATGTGACATTCACATGGTCACGTGATGTGAAAAAGAATAACTGAAAATGAGTTCGTAACAGAGACCCACTGGACATGGGTATGGAGTCAGACGAACAGGCCGCAGATAAATGGGATAAGGCTATCAATGAGTGCTCACTAGATCCCATCTTTTCCACATCTTTTTCCACTGAATTGCATTTTTAAATAGAGGGGGTAAACCAATGTTGCCCTCCTCCTATATGATAGCCCCTGTATTTATTTCTGGATCAAAAAGCAATTCTATTCATATCCCATTAAAGATCCAGAAACGAGGGAAATTCATTGGCAAAAATGTGCTTCTCGACAGTGGAGCCACCAGTTGTTTCATCTCAAGGAAACTGGTGACACGGCTATGATTACCGGTCCACGAATTGGAACATCCAATCCGAGCATGGAACGTGGACGGTACCCAGAATCAGTCTGGGCAGATTTGGTTCAAAACAACAATTGTCTTGGACTCTGGAGGACTAATGGAGTGGCAGGACCTCCTAGTCCTGGAATGCGGCAAGGATGATATCATCCTAGGACTCCCTTGGCTACAGGCCATCAACCCAGAAATTGACTGGAAAAATGGACAGATAACAATAGTGCCGTTGCACTATCGGTACATGACAGGAGATACACCGGGTATCATTGAACAGAGATACCTGCTGAGGTATCTGGGCCATGACAAAACAGCTCATGTAGAGGACAAGATCCATCTGGCAACTCAGTCCTGGGAACCCATGCAACTGGCTAGGTTCATCAATGCGCAAGGAGGAATAGGGCGGGACTGTATGCTCAGGAGAGCTACTCTCTCAATGGCCATCACTCAACAGGTGCACAAGGCAAAGGTTTCCCTTCCAAAAGCCTTCGAGACTTATAAGGATGTCTTTGCGGAGAAGACAAACACGAAACTACCCCCCTCCTGACCATACAATCACATCATTGAGCTCAAGGACTCGTTTGTTCCAAAATGAGCCAAAGCTTACCCTCTGAACCCTGTGGAACAAGAAGCCCGCAATGTTACGTCGACTCGGCGCACGTGACAAGTGACACGACCGTGTTCCGTTCCCAACCACAGGCGATGTGGTCGAACACGTCTCTTCCTCTTTACGGCTGAAACCTAGTCTAGGGTGGAGAGCCCTAGCACTCTAACAGCAGAGGGATCGACAGAACCTAGCCTAGGACACAAGGGGTCCTAGCGCTCTAGTGTCGATGACGATGCTCCTGTGGCGAACTGCCCCGACGGTGTCGGCGTTCTGCAGACAGGCAGCAAAAAGGGGCACTGATGATCAGGAAGATCAGAAGCGCAACGGCGGAGATGACTTCCAACTCTAAGCATGTGAAGCAGTAGAGCGAAGCAAGCGGAACGGGTGATTACACGGTATATTGTGTGGATCAAGGTTAGAGTTTACATGGGGATAGTAGCCTTCTATATATAGGGTTTTGGGTAATTTAGGGGAGGCTTCCTGAGACCATAAATAGGCATACTGTGAGCGGCCAAGATGGAATCGGGGATAATTGGAAATACGAGGCTATGCGCAAGAGAGCATAGCTGAGAAGGAATGGTCCGTAAGTAATATGAAATGAAAGGAAAGATCCGTGCCACTGCCTTGCGCAGCCATGATGGCAGTGGCCATTGCCCTACACAGCCTAGAAGGCTGTGTCGTCCAGTGCTGGGGTGAGGAGATTGCCGTTCCAGAGGAGATCGCCAGAGTCGAAGAGGAGGTCGTCCCATAGACCCGGAGTGAGGGGTGGTGTTGGTAGCGAAAAAGGTAATACCCCCTCACTAACTGTAACATGCAAGGGGTTCATCAAAGAACATTTAGAGACTGGGAAGATCTCTCCATCAAAATCTCCCCAAGTTGCCCCCTTTATTATGCCAACTGGGCGTGCATAACAAGTGACATGACCATGTTCCATTCCCTACCACAGGCGATGTGATCAAACACATCTCTTCCTCTATATGGGCAGAACCTAGCCTAGGATGGAGAGTCCTAGCACTCTAATGCCAGTGGGGTGCTCCTATGGTGAACTGCCCCAATGGTGTCGGCATTCTGCAGATAGGCAGCAGAACAAGGCACTGATGATCAAGACGATCAGAAGTGCGATGGCGGAGATGACTTCCAACTCGAAGCTTGTTAGGCATTTGAGCGAAGCAAGCAGAACTGAATGACCAATACATGGTATATTGTGTAGATCAAGGTTAGAGTTTACATGGAGATGAGAAGCCTCTATATATAGGTTTGTAGGTAATTTAGGGGAGGCTTCTGGAAACCATAAATAGTCATACTACATGCGGCCAAGATGCAATTGGGGGAATCAGGAGATATGAGGCTATGCACGAGAGAGCATAGCTGAGGAGGAATGGCCCGAGAGAATATGAAATAAGAAAGGGGAAGATCCACACCACTGCCTTGCGCTGCCATGATGGCAGTGGTCATCGCCTCTACACTGCCTAGAAGGCAGTGTCGTCCAGTGCTGGCGTATGGAGGTTGCCGTCTCAAGGGAAAATGCCAGTGTCGAAGAGGAGATCGTTCCAGAGACCCAGGGAGAGCGGTGGAGTGGGTAGGGAAAAAGGTAGTACCCCCTCATTCACCGTAACATTACCCTCCTCGTAGTCTTGAAGTTCCATCTCAAGAACTTCGATCCCCATTATTGACGAGGTAGTCAGAAAGATCCCAAGAGTTGTCGGGGAGGTCGTTGTAGAGACAGACCTGCAAGGAATGTCTGAGCTGGTGGCAGGTACTACAGCATCACTGGGGGCAATGATACTGTGGATGTCCCAGGGCAACCATGTTGCAGAAGGGGCAATGGTATCAGGAACACTCGGTGTGGAGATGTCCGGGTGGCGACACTCATAGCATACTCTGCTGGGGGTGGGATCTCTAGTGGTGGGGGTGGTGACAGTGGTTATGTCCACAGCATTGGGATGATCATCCACTGGGGGTATGCCGTTTGGGCAGACAAAGGGGTTCCGGGGCTGAAGAACAAGAATGGAGGGAGTTGGAGGGCTCTGTGCTGGAGAGTCTCCCAATGAGGGGGCATAGGGTCGGCGAGGGAAGCAGGATGGGATGGGAGGCCGGCTGTAAAAACCATGGCACCTCGTCGGCGTAGGTGTCTGGTTGGACCTGAAAGGGTTTATTCGACAGGAGTGAGGATGGGCTGGGTTGGTATGGGGGTGGGAGGTCTGCTGTCACAGACGGTGGTGGTGGTGTTGGTGTCCATGGTGGGAGTGTCTCTGTTGACATTACTCCTGTTTGGTCGTCTAGCTGGCGTTGTAGGGAGTTGATCAACTCCATCAAGGCCAAGACTTCCATGGAGACTTTCCATAGGGGGCTCAGCGACAGAGGGATGTCCTCTGAGTGGACGGGTGGGGTGAGGGTGGCAGAAACGCAGGAGATAGTGATAAGGAGTGAGCTGAGATCTTGCTTTGGCATTGAAACTTCGTCAGAGTTTATGCTGGCTTTTATACTCCTTTAGCGTTGTCTTGGCATTCCCCAGATTGGATTCTGGTTCCCAAGTCCATTCTGTGGTGGTATATCCTTTCCAGTGTACAAGGTACTGCCTTCGACCTTTTGAACCCTGATGATTGATGATGGATTCGATTTCGTATTCCTCTTCTGCTCCGATTTGTTCTGAAGGGGGTCGGGTGAAGTTGGGTCCATGTTCAGGTGTTTCCCGGTATGGGGAGAGTAGGGACGTGTGGAACACGTTGTGAATTCTCCATTGGGTGGGTAGCTTCAGTTGGAAGGCTACGGCCGATAC
>JBBPSM010000586.1:0-10875 GCA_038093595.1 Butyriboletus regius
GAGTGGTGTGGGGGTGACCAAGTCCTGAGGCATATGGTGGGACCGTGCAGGGTGGAGGTGACCACTTACTGATGTATATGACGGGACCATGCAGGGTGGGGGTGACCACTTACTGATGGATACAACAGGACCGTGCAGGGTGGGGGTGACCAAGCCCCAATGCATATGATGGGACCGTGCACAGCGGGATGACTACTTACTGATGTATACGACAGGACCATGCAGGGTGGGGGTGACCACCAACTGATGTATACAATGGAACCGAGCGGTGTGGGGGTGACCAAGTCCCGATGCATATGGTGGGACCAAGCAGGATGAGGATGACCACAGTGGGACTGAGCAGAGTGGGGGTGGCCACTTGCCGATGTATGCAACGGGACTGAGCAGTGTGGGGGTGACCAAGCCCCGATGCATACAGTGAGATCATGCATGGTGGAGGTGACCACTTACCAATGTATACAACAGGACCATGCAGGGTGGGGGTGACCACCTACCAATGGATACGACGGGACCGAGTGGTGTGGGGGTGACCAAGCCCTGATGCATATGATGGGACCATGCACAGTGGGGGTGATCACTTACCAATGGATACAATGGGACCATGCAGGGTGGGAGTAACCACTTACTGATGGATATGACAGGACTGAGCAGTGTGGAGGTGACCACTTACCAATGGATATGACAGGACCACGCAGGGTGGGGGTGACCACTTACCAATGGATATGATGGGACCATGTAGTGTGGGTGTGGCTGACCATGATGCATATGACCAGACCAAGCAGTGTGGGGTTGACCAAGCCCCGATGGACATGATGGGAGTGAGCAGGGTGGGGATGATCACCTACCAATGGATATGACGGGACCATGCAGGGTGGGGGTGACCACTTACCGATGCATACAGTGGGACCAAGCAGGGTGGGGGTGGCACTTACTGATGTATGCGACAGGATTGAGTAGTGTGAGTGAGACTGACCTTGATGCATACAATAGGACCAAGCAGGGTGAGTGTGACCTAGTGCGATGAATACAAAGGAGACTAAGTAGGATGCATGTGATGCACCTTGTATATGGGAAGATGCTATGGCTAATGTATTTACTCTATTCTGCTTGGCTGTTGTAAACGTGCCTCCAAATTCAGACTAATGCTTGAAACATGAGTTTCCATGGGAACCTACCACCCTATATATTTTCCCAATTCCTGCTTTGCCTGATTCTCTCAGACCTTCTTTTCACCATGAGCCCCCCTGAAATTCCTGAACATTGGGCCATTTCCTATACTGGTAAATTGGCCACCTATATGCTGTCTAAATTTCGGAATTCCCTGCTGCCTACCGACTGCAACACTAGGCCAAAAATTCCACCTCCATGCATTCCCATGCAGACTATTTGTGAGGCAAACAGGATGGTCAGCATCATTTCAAAGGCATATCAAAACAAGGGTATGGCTCTTACATTTGATAATACACTGCTAATTCCCACCCAGTGACAATCAGCAATGTCAACATCATTTGGCTTGGTGAATGAATGAAGAGGAGGGGACATTCAATGGTGCCATTGGATGCCGATGATTCAGAATATACATACAGTACTTACTGAACCTGCTGTTGTTACTGATCATTCAGGCTACATCTTACTTTGGTACTTACATACCTGGTGCGATCAGCCAGCCTAATCAAGTGAGTGTGTCCTTTGAGTTCCTTGACCATCTCACTAACAGATCAATCAAGTGATATATCTGGAAACAGCTACTGCTGCTATCTGGGCCTCTTTTCCACAGCTTGACTGGAAATACTTACTGGAGAATCTCTGAGGCAAACTTCCACCCTACAGCAAAGCTGCAAGGGACAATGAACCTATCCCCTGCATGGTTTCAACAGGGCTGAAATGTTGGTGTTTATTTGACTCAGCGGAGCATGTGAATGGCTACTTGCCATGAAAAAACATTCGGTCCTTTTGACAGCATCAGTTGCCATCATGCATCCTGAAATGTATTGACACAGGTCGGGAGGTATTGGTTTGGCTCAGTGACTGGGTGGCCACACAGGAGGACCCTGACCTAAAGGATATATTTTCTTTGTGGTCATTGGTTTATAATGTTGTGTCTGTCATGGCAAACCAAGCAAGTCTGTTTCACACAGATATCAACAGAAGGCCCCAGTAGTTTGATTTTCTCATCTTGGTCAGCAACTATGCTGGGTTAGATTTTGTGATCCCCACCATAAAGCATCGGCTTCAGTATGAACCAGGGACAGTGATTGCCTTCTTGGGGCAAATGCTTGAACATGGAGTCAGTCAAGTTGAAGGGGAGCAGGGGGTGCTCTTATACTACATGTGGGACAATGTCCATGAATACATGGATGTTCCCCGCTGTAATTACATGAAATATTCAATGTGGGGGGGACAGTAAAGAGTTAGCAGGCTGTCAAAGTTGGATTGTAGTGTTTGAAAGCGATATCATCACTGTTATCACCAACCAAGCATGCTTTACAGTTGCCTCAGACATATTTCAGCTGCAAAACCTCCCTAACTTAGAATTGTTACCTCAGACTGCCCTCAGTTAGTCATCTTTGCTGAAGCTCAGCCAAGATATTGCCTGTAAAGCTTGAATTAAAAGGTACAACTATTCATTATGAACAATTTGTCTGGATCACTGGCCAAGCATGCATCACCAATGCTTCCGAAACAGTTTCCGCAACCAAACCATATCTATCCAAGACTCTATCATTGTTGCCTCCACCTTTGCAAGCTTAGTGATATTTTGCCCAAGCTTGGCCAAAATATCAGTTGCCAGGGCATCCAGCCGAGTGTTGTGAGCATTGTCCAATGGAGACTTATCCATTGGCCAACAGCCCTTGTGATGCATTAGCCAGTGACCATGATCCAAGTGATCCACATACCTGGAAAAAGTTCTTCCCCCTTGCAAAGGAATCAGATATGAAGAACTGTAATGCCTTGAGGTGATAGGCGGGAATGTCGGCCATCCACCATGGATGCTTGAATCCAAATGTAGGAGCACCTGCACTTGGCTGCCAGTCTGGCAAGAGCTCTGGGGTTTGCTTCATGCCATTGAGGTCAATTTTGGAGGTGGCATGGATGATGTCCTGTTGGAGATCCTCAGGACTGGTGCCAACTTTGATGAATCGGGCGCAGGATGGGGTTGGCAGAGGTATGGTGTGCATGGGCATATATAGGCCTAAATAAAAGGCCAAGACATTCTGCAAATTGATATAGTCAAAAAGCCGATCTGTAATGTATAATGGGGAAGATATACTGATTCCATGAATAAGTTATCATGCCAAGTTGCTGGCCACTGCTCAGCAGGAAGTCGGGCAAGATGTGCCATGGCCACTCCAATCCGGCAGTTCTGATACCACAGCATCATGTGGAGAGTGGTGACAGGCGTGTCATCAGAAAATGTTTCCATGGTATAATGATGAGGAATGGAGATTACATTGAATTGAAGGGTGTGAAGAGACTGTGGTTATATATATTCAGCCCATGCAGACCCCAGAATATCCCGGATTCACCAACAATATGTGACAGTTTCAGACAGGCTATGTACATTTGTCATGATATGATGTCTACTCATAAAAAGAGACTACCATTGAATGTCTCCCTAAGTCCTGACTCTCGGCAGTTTTTCCACTCTGCCCGACACTGTTCCCGAAGTCATGCATAGATGGCCTGCTGGCAGGCAGCATAGCATGTTTGTCCTCAGCTGTCCTTCTGCCAACTGCATGCTGCCTGCTCTTCTCATTCCTTAGATTTGTGGTCAAAGTAACCAATGGTCCATTCAAACTCAGCCATTAGTAGCGCTTCCTCTCTCCACCGATCTATTGTGGCTTTTGCACGCAACCAATGTACTCGGTAGACTGTAGACATATATAATGTTGACAGAGAGGTGCCACCACAATGTGGAACTTACATTCAGACATCCACTCATTCATCTTGGTGTCCCCTGGTATATCCATTGACCAGAATCAGGCCAGGTTGTTGATGTGATGGTTGTGGGAGTTGGGCTCGGTGACTGCAGTGCTAACCTTCAGATCCTCATCCTTCAACACCTGATATCTAGCCAACATGTCATCCTTGGCCAAAACATTTATCATCGCGGATTGGTATTTCCGATATATGGCAACATGCCAAGTAAGTAAGGCATCCACAGCATTCACCTTTCCCCAGGCTCAGGTGGTCTTCGCATGGCTTGAAGCATGCCGAACATTAGTGCAGAACAATACTGCCTTATCTGCTAACGCAAGCCGGATTTCATGTAAAGCATCATTTGCTTGGCCAGCATGAAGTTTGAGCTCCTGTTTAATCAGGCAGTGAGCACTGATGGCCATGCATTTATCATGACCCAAGTTAGATGGCAATGGCAGCTTCACCTGATCAGGTCATTTAGCTCCGAGGTCATTGATCATGTCTTTGTTAGATGCCTCCAATTCCACATTGTCATCATCCTCAAACTGAAGGAATGTGGAAGATTCGGTGAGGAAGCATGAAATTTCAGTAGCCAACCAATCAGCTTGGCGAGCAAGGGCCAGGCGTTGAAGTTCGGTGGCCCTAGAAGCTGTCCGTTTCATATCTCTGCGGAGTGATATCGGTGCCTCCTCAAGTTTCAAACCATTAGCAAGCCATGTTGCAGCTCTGCAGTGGGCTGCTGGTGCATGAATTACACTCTCAAGCATTTCCCTCTCAATAGCCTATATTGTTGGTGCTATACTCAGAGGTGCATAAACAACAGTCTGAGCTCTTTGGTAGTGCACCATCTTCCCACACACCTTTGTGTAGCTGCACCTCGAATATATCCATTGCCAATGGATCGCTGAGTCATCTCTGCAGGGCCCTCTGCTCCTTGACCACCCACTGCTGTCTTTGAATATGGGCAACTCCCACATTGAGGTCATGGAATGTCACTCTTGCTGATGCCAAGGATTTCCATGCAGCCTTGAGCTCCCTGGCCAGAGTTCCAGCTGGTATCAATGAGTATAGGCAGGACACATGGTAAACAACTGCATGTGAACATACTCATTCTGATCATTTCAATGAAATTGGAATCATTCATTTGGAAGTCAAGAAGCTCTTGCTATTGGGGGGAGGTCATTCCTCGGATAGACCCAGACACAATATTCAAATTAGACCATAAGGTCTCAATGATCTCACCATCAACCCATCCTGCCCCAGGAATGAACAAAGGGAAATACTGAGCAAAACATGAAGATTGATGTCCATGCATGTGCCACATCCTGATGCCAGGTACAATGGCCAGATTCAGCAGCAGCTGAATGAACCTGTTATCTCTTAGCCAAGCTTGGAGCTTCTTCATATAAGAGCAGTTGATGTCATAGAAACTTATGACGCTTGAAATATGTATTGTCCATCTTGTGGTGAGGGGATTAACAAGAGAGTAGTCCATGTTCACCTGGCTGTGTGGATCTAAGTGACAGGTATATTCTTCCTGCATATTGCTTACCTCTCCCCCTTCTGAAAGTCGACCACCAAGTGTGGTACAAAACAGCCTTGCCAAGCACATGCTGAACCACCAATCCCAGTGGCATCCAATTTGCCTCGGCTGGCATTTGCTTGGTTCACAGCTCAGTGATTGTTGCAACTTGACCTCTGTTGATTGATGTCAGCAATTATAGTAATGGCATTCCTTCATTGCATGATTACCTCCAGGGGGTGGTGTGTCTCCTTCAGATACTCATGATAGTTTGGCCAAGTCACCATGTAGCCAAGGCCATCCATCAGCCAGGTTTGGTCATTGGGCTGTCTCTCCCACATATGTTCAGCCTTGAAGTTTCTATCCATGATAAGAGTTCAGCCATACTTCCAGCTGTTGGAATTTTGATCAGACAGTGTGGCAGTCAAAGCATATTGTCACTGACTCTGAAAGCTCATTGCTGGAAACATGCACATTTATCCAAGGTTGAGGACATGCAGGGCAATAAAGGGCAAGATCTCCCTTCAGTGGCCCTTCGGAATGGTGGCCGAAACCGTTCTACTTGAGCAGCTTTAGCAGTCTCCACTGTCTGGCAACCCTAAGCAACTCTCAGTAACAATTCTGGACCTGTGTGAGCGGTTGACATTTGGAAAGCAGGTTGGCAACGTACTGGCACAATGTGAGGAAAGACATTGGAGGTTATCCCTTGGAGTTTGCTGTAATAGTTCATTCCTGATGTTTCACACTCCAAATTATCTTGGATGAAGTCATCCAGCAGGGTAAAGGTAAAAGCAGTCCTTGGCATTTGTAGTGTTGCAGGGTAAAGCTTACACCGCAAAAGTTGAAGATATTCTGGGTCAGATTCAGGACATGTGCAGTAGTTGACGGTCATGAAATAGATCCTGGTCATATCAATCACTGTCAGATAATACGACCCACTTGGCGAATGAAGGTGTGGTGGAATGTCATCTAGGTCAATGTCTTCCCAGGCCACATCATCCGCTGATGCCAGGCCATCAAGTGTATTTGAATGTTTTTGGCCACCACTTGGACACTGCCCACCATCGTGACTGAGATGGAGCTTAAAGCCGGTCTATAGCAACATGTTTCAAAATCATTCAAGACTTGGGGATGCTTCACAAAGCTCACCAAGATCAGAGATGAATCTTTCAAGAATGCCCCAGTCCACTGCTGAATGCAATGAAAAGGATATTTCTGATGCTGGTCCCAACAGCACCCTGTACATAACAGCGGCTGACCGAAACAGTCTGAACACCAATAAATACCATCCCAACAGCATATACAACATTCTCAGGGATCAGTTGGAGCTTCCATATCCAACAAAGCTTGCAGAAATTCTTCCTTGTGGGTGATCCATTCCTGGAGATAATCATTTGAGATCTAGACTTCATATGGATCAGTGTATTTGCCGAAATCAGGGATGGGTATATTTTTGGGGGGCAATTGGATTGGCCGAATGTCATTTAATTCCCCATCAGCAGCATCTGGCCTTGACCAGATATCATGAGAATGGCGAGTTCAAATGTGACAAAGAACATACATGTTGGCACCGAAGGTAAACTGAGAGTCAAATAGTCCAGGCTTGCTTGGGGTGGACTGGATGGATTTGGATGAAGTTGTGGAAGTTGAATCCTTGGTAGCATCCAATCTGACAAGAGTCATCTTAGGCCCCCTTGTGGTATTTTTGGTTATCCAAGTGGCATGAGTAACTCCTCCAGGATTAATCTTTCATTTGTAGGCATTTTTAGGCATTTTTAGACCAATGGAAGATGGTACAGTAGCATGAAAAACACGGATACAACTCACTTCATGTTGTGAGCCACAACACAAATCAGTAATACATGTGGTCACCTACATGGTTTTTTGGACACTGTAGTGCCTTATCATGTCTCATCTCAGCTAGTTGGAGCCAAGTCCATAGATATTGGAGCTTCGACTTCTCCCACAGCATTTCCACAATTCAGTAACCTCGGCTATGTCCCACATTCAGATATATTACAATTTTGACCACTTCGGCTAAGTGCATGGATCGAGGAATATGTCTGCCTTTGCTACTTGGTGCCTGGCCCTATGTCACATGGTTCATGTTTATGCATTTATGTGACTTCTCTCAGTGACATTTTAGTCACTTATGGCACCAGGCCCTGGTATCTCTTACTTCTCTTGGGGGTTTTGCGGTGATAGTGTAACCTTGTCTACTTAGCACAAGTGGTTGTAAACCCAATATCAGATGAAAAGTGAAAGGTTGTACTGTGCTCTGAGTCAACCCTCTGCTATGTCTGACTGCTTAGAGGATTTCGCTGAGACCGATTATCAAGAAATCATCTACAATGATTGGAAAGATAAGATGGAGGAAGAGGAATCCCAATCCGAAGAAATCTCAGCCGAAAATGAGGCAGGGCCATTGTGCACTGAAATACTTCATGAAAGCACCAGCATATCTGACACTGTGCTACAGTGACCTCCAAAACTGTTGCAATGCCTAACCCTGATGTGGTGCATGCAGCGCACCACAAACACCTGTGGGAATTTCGCTTAGCTTTGGTGAGAACAAACAAAGTACAAACTCTTGACTACAATCCAGCCTCTGGAGCATATAATTTGGCTCAGTGGCTGTGGAGTTATGTCTATTTCAAAACAGCAATACCATTGCAATAGTTTTGCATTTCTTGGTATGAAGTGGGTATTAGTACTTGGTATAGCCTCCTTTTGCCTTGAGCACTGCCTCAATCCTCCTAGGCATGCTTTCAATCAACTTTTGACACTCCTCAAGTGGTATTCCCTCCCATTCCATCTGAACTCTCTTCCATTAGAAGGGTGTTCTTGATCTGCCAGCCTTCTTTGAGGTGACCCCAGAGATGTTCAATGGAATTGAGGTCAGGAGACTATGCTGGCAATATCATAGTCCCAAAATCCTGCTCTTCAAGCCACTCTTTCACCTTTTTGCAAGTATGCTTGGAGTCATTGTCTTGCTAAAAGATCATGTTAGGAGGATCTAGACCATAATGCTACAGAGTATTCAGCAGCTCATCCTTCAAAATCTGAAGGGAAAGGTCTCCATCCATCCTACCATCAATCTTGGCAGCATAGCCAACTCCCTGCCAAGTCATACACCCCCACATCATGAGAGAACCTCCTCCAAACTTCAGGGTCCCTTCAACCAGCCTATCATTAAGCCCTTCACCTGCTTTTTTCCACATCCATTTTCACCCATCTGACCCTAGGTGATTGATTTTAGTCTCATCAGACCATACTACCTTCTTCCAATCCTCTATAGTCCAATCTTTATGAGCATAGGCAAAGTCCAAGCAAGCCTTGTGATGCTTAGCTGACAGAAGGGGGTGTTTAGACTTCACCACAGCCTTCATGCCAGTTTTTTTCAAGTGCCAGCATACAGTGGTGGTAGAGAGGGGTTGGTTGACCACATTGGTGAGAGCCTTGGTCACCTGGACAGCATTTTTAGTCTTCCCAGATGAGATGAGACAAATAGCATGGTAAAAGTTGGTAGGAGAAAGCTTGGATGGATGACAATGAACTTCTGAAGCTCAGAACACTCTTTGGAGTGGAGCCTGGATATGGTAGACACATGGAGACCAGTGATGGCAGCAATAGAGTGGGCAGATTGGCCAGCATCAAGCATAGAGAGAATGGTGTTTGTTTAAGTAGAAGAAATAGATCTTATCATGATGTGGTTGGGAATAAAGAAGTGTGTGAACTATTTCAGACTCACCCATACTATTTATATGTGTACCTTTGTTTGTATGACCAAACATTGCCACTTATGATGGTATTTCAACAAGATTCCACATTCTCTACTAAGAGATGCAAAGCTGTTGCAATGGTATTGCTGTTTTGAAATAGACATAACTCCACAGCCACTAAGCCAAATTACATGCTCCAGAGGCCGGATTGTAGCCAATAGTTTGTACTTTGTTTGTGCTTACCCAAGCTAAGCGAAATTCCCACAGGTGTTTGTGGTGCACTGCATGCACCACATCAGGGTTAGGCATTGCAATGGTTTTGGAGGTCACTGTATGCATTCTCCAAGAACGATGGCCATCATGGAAGGCTGCATGGGGTAAGAAACGAGAAATAATCTGGAGGGCTCTGGCTACAAAGATCTGGCAACTGAGGGAACATCTAATCCTGGAGCACGTTGTATGGGACCGTAAACTTGGGGTGCAAAATGTTCACCATGGCTTTAAGAATTGATTCCAAACTCCCGAAAGATATACTTGAAGTGGATGCACAAACAAGGATGGAAAGGAAAGAAGAAGGACAACATCACCCTCAGGATAACATGGACAGCTCAGTTTGTGATTTGGAAGCAGCACAAAGAAGAAATCAAGAGGATTATAGAGGAGTGGTTCGGGGCCCAACCGGGATCCTCAGCAATGTTTCAGCACCACCAGTCCATGCTGGCAGAGGTGGTGAAGAGTCTCTCTCCTGATGAGATCAAGGATGCTGAGTCAACTGCTATGGCATGAAATTTGCGAGGTGCCCCAACCAAAGCAAAGGCATGGTAAGTGTTTCTTGAATGATGATATTGTACATGCTACAAATGGTACAGATATGCAACCTGGGGCATAGCTTCTGCAATGAAGCATTTCACTGAGGAAATGTGAAAGAGGAGAGGGAGCCAGATGGCCATACTGACCAGATTCAAGGATGAGAAAGGCGAAATATTCTCAACATGGTAGGTCAACAGTAGCCATATGGGAACTGAGATCTGTCTAATGGAGAAATGTTTTGACTTCAACTCAGCGATTGAAAATGACCCAACCTTTGAGGGCTTGGGCACCATTTAGGGAGAGTGGGATAGGTATCTTGACTGATGTTTTGATCCGGCAAGGCATAGAAGGGAGGATGAGGATGAAGGTGAGGATGTGACCCTGGGGGATGCAAGAAAGCAGAGGAAGCCCAGGCAGAAACGTGGAGATGATGCCATGAATATGGTAACCTGATCCAATGGAACCATCTGGATCCCAAATTTCACTGGCCAAAGTCGAGCTGATATGCAGAACATGGTCAGGAGCTTTATCACACCTCTCATTACCGTATGTCACCTTCATATCCGACCTCCCTGCGAAACTCACTGTGTCTAGGCTTGATATGCAAAAACCTGAAGGTTTTGGCACCCTTCAAAAGGCTGGGCGTGTTATAATAATGAATATTTTCAAACTTTTCATCGCACTTAACCTTTACTTTTCGAATCACGTGACCGTGAGAAACCATCACCTGACCTAGGTCTAGACTTAATCACGTGACATGCCTCACCTTTTTCATCTCCGTTTACATTCACACCTTATCTACTCTCACGTTAATCTCCGTCATCCCACTCTCACGAACGCTTCTTTACTCTACCCTTATGTAGTAATTCCTCGCACGCACAGCCTGGTCCGTGCGCCCAC
>JBBPSM010000587.1:0-10843 GCA_038093595.1 Butyriboletus regius
ACGCCGTGCGTGAATGCGGGCGTGCAAAAGGCGGTGATGTGAATGAGCCGGAGGTATTGGGAGATGTACCAGAGCTGGAGGGTGATGCCGGGTTTGATGGGGCACGTGTCCGACCT
This sequence comes from Butyriboletus regius, assembly GCA_038093595.1. NCBI lineage: Eukaryota > Fungi > Basidiomycota > Agaricomycetes > Boletales > Boletaceae > Butyriboletus > Butyriboletus regius. Next base: position 117 of record JBBPSM010000587.1, read on the forward strand.
GGGGTTCTTCCCCACGCGGAGGGACTGGTCACCGATGACTGTGAATGCAAATGGGTGAGTACAGTGTCGCGAAGGAGACATATGGAGACAGCACAATGCCGGGAAACAACAAATTGTTATGCGCGCGTACCTCGTTATCACTGGATCCACGTGATGATGATCCGTCGACACTCCTCCGCCTACTGGCTGGTGCAGGCCGTTTCGCCCAACTCGACGGCGCAGTCGAGCTCAGCGGTGTCGTCCTCTGCCGTTTCGATGAATCAAACGCAGACGGGGGTCCGCCTTGCAGTGGCGTCTTGGGAGGCACACTCGGCGGACGACTAGGCACTTTCGACGTCTCAGTCGAACTTTGGCTCGACGACCGCAACGTCGTCTTACCCCGAGCGAACGGATGCCGTCCCCGGGCATTTGGAAACGTCATGTCGTCGCCCTCGCTCTCATCACTTCCTTCCTGTGGTGAGTCATCCGGGCTCTCTCTTGTGTACCGTGGCAAAGACGGCTGTTCCGCCAACTGGCTCTTGCCCGGCGACTCGCGCGGACTGTTTCTTGTGCGCTCGGCGATGAATTGGAGAAGGACTTGCGGTGTGACTTCGATCCCTGGGTTACTCGCGAGGAGGGCACGGAGCATCTCCATCTCGGAGTCGGTGAGAAGGTCATCATTGTAGAGATCTGAGAATTCGCGAATAACATCTGGGAGTGCGTCTGCTGGTATGGTGGATTCTTGGGCTTGGTTGAGACGCGACAGTGGGTGCGAAGAAAAGATTTGGATAAGGTCTTGTTCGATGCCGTGGATCGAGTCTCTGTTCCGTCCGTATATCGACTACACGGTCCATTGTCAAGCAAAACGCAAGTGTGACGCGTCAAAAGGACGTACCATGTTTCTGACGCTGTGGACGACGGTGAAGGTCAAGTAAATTGTACAAGGATGTTGAAAGTTGAGTTGTCCACGAATCCAACGCTTGAAATCTTTCCTGCCACTGCATTCATCCCCTTTTCGGTAGTTCCACAAACGCCAAACAAGCCAAAACAAGTTTTGAGTGCTGTGGTATTACATTCCAACATATGGAAATATGCGCTATGATCTCTATTATCTCAATTGCTTCTTCACCGTTTCTCTTTGACAAAGAAGTGCAGCACCAGGAAGCTCGCCACTGTGAACGTCACAAAGAAAATTCCCAGCAACGAAATATTCGGCCACCAGAATGACTACAAACCCACGCATCAATTTCGATTCACCACAAACATTCGGAAAGAACATACCTGTGCACGGAGACCGAATATTGACAAAATTGTGGCAGCGGGCACATCCAACTCGACACCGTACTGCGCATTCATCTGTTAGCCGAGAGGCGATCACGCTCGGAAAGATCTTACTCGAATCTCTTTGAGCTGGAGGTACCGCAATTCATTGACAGCGAGTGCCTCGAATGCAGCGTGGAAGAATGAGATGGTGTGAAGCCATTGCAGAACGGGCGTCACCGTCTCCCTGTTGATGAGCAGGCCCGTAAAGAGGAGGCTGCCGACCGCATTGGCACCAGTTGTTCCAAAATAAATAAGACTCACTTGAATAACATGACCAATGTCCCAACCAAACTTGCCAAACCCGTACTCTCGAATGTGATGGATAACAACAGTATCACACTCGCAGTTGTCAAGTTGAACAACACTAACGTGAGCATAAACTTCCAGAACGCGGGAACGGTGGCGACCAGTCCGACGAGACCGTACACGATACCGCCAAACAGGAGAGGTGGTACCAGACGCAGCGGGAGGATATCGAAGAGGACCTGGAAGAGATTAAGAAAAGGGCAATCATTAAAGGAGAACTTACCTTGGACGAAAAATAGGTGAACGTGGAGTAATACCCGTTTGCCCTGTGGTAAGCAATATCAATATCGAGGCTTACTCGATCACATCCCACATACCTCTCTCGCATGAACAGAATCCTTTCATTTGCGAACAATCCCAAGCTCGACAGACACGAGAAACCAAACAACGCGAGTGTGAAGAAGAATATCCCTGCACACACATGAACCATTAGGTCACAAGACAAACCCCATCCAAAAGGTGTGACTCACCAAGGCGATTCTGGAAACCTGCAATATCATTTCCGACGTTGTGGAAGAAGAGACCGCAGATCACTATCACCCGAATCAGAATACACAGCCAAAACAGTGCGCATGGCACCACCAATGCACAAAGGAATGAGGAACATGACACTCACGAGCCAACGTAATACTCCCCAAATAATGAGCCGTCAACAACGCTGGGTCTCTATACAAGTTCTTGAACGCCCTCCCACTTAAGATCCTAAACTGAGTGGCCCAACTTGCACTGCGCCGTCCTCTCAACAATCCAGTTTCCCCAATGACGTCACGCATCTCGACCATGCCGACTCTTCCGCCATTGTCACTTATCGTGCCGTTGGATGGTGCAGATGCCTCTCCAGGGGTAGAGCTGTTACTCGACAGAAGGACAAGTGAATTCGCGGAACGGATAGCTTCAAATTCGGCCTGCATACGACGGGCGGTAGAGCTGTTTTCGTACGCGATGACGAGCTCAGCGAGCTTCTCAGGCAAGTCGGGATTACCAGGGCCACTGCTTCCATTCCTCACAGCGTGGATAAGTTGTGATGTCTTTCGTCTGATCGTGGAGCTAATGCTCATCTGGCCGTCAGGGGCAGACGAGACACGTGTTTGCAGTTCGGTTTCGTCGACATTGGGAGGTTGAGACAACAGCGCCCGTTCTTCGTCTGCCCCAGGGGAGTTCGAAGAAGGCAGGCGCGTTGTACTTGACGAAGGATCCAGAGAAGGGGAGTCCAAGTCATCGAATTCGTTGGCCACGTTAACCGTTAAATCGACTGCGGGAATTGGTCAGATGAGGAGGTTATGTCACCACGACATCGTAAAACTAATGAATCAGAAGAATTCAACCGGCAAGGAATGCAGAGAAAAGGGGGGACAGAACATGAGAACTCACTCAAATAATCAGCAATATTGAATCCGACAGGACATCCCTTCCCAATACTCTCCAACCATTCTCCGACACCTTGAACCTCGCTCTGAGCACCTCCACCAACTCCATCAATCAGCTGAGGAGCCGTAATGAACCTCATAGGACCGGCCCATACACACCGACCCCTAGCCAACACGATCAACTCGTCAAACAAGGCCACAATCCCGCTCCGAGGTTGATGGATGGTGAGAATGACAGTACGGTTGTAAGTTCGAGCAAGATTAGAAAGTGATTCAATGACGGATTGGGCGTTATACGAGTCAAGACCTGGTAAGGGTGTGATCAACATCACTGTGATCATACATCTGAAAGTGCCCAAATACTCACCACTTGTAGGCTCGTCCAGGAACAAAATGGAAGGGCTCGTTACTAGTTCACAAGCAATCGAGACACGTCTCTTCTCGCCTCCCGAAATCGAACGTTTGCCTATGAAGCGCAGACGAAAACAATGGAGGAAGAGAGGGTATCAGAGGGAGGAATAACAGTGAAGTATGCAATAGTGAACAAGCACGCTCATCGATCAGACCGGACCATAGACAAGTCATAACAACTCACCACTACCACCGATCCTCCTGTCCATAATGCCCCTGATTCCCAGCTCCTCCAACGTCCCATACACTCTTGCGATCTTCTCGTCTTCCGACATCTCTCTCGGCAGTCTCAACAATGCACTGTACAATACCGTCTCATAAACTGTCAATGTTTCCATCAATGTGTCCTCTTGATCAACATATCCAGATACCCGTCGAACTTGAGAAGATGTCACGGGTCGACCATTGATAAGAATTGAACCATTGAGTGAACCAATCTTAGAACGATGCGCCAAAATATCGAGTAAAGAGGATTTGCCGCTCCCTGATGCACCCATAACGGCAGTCAGTTTTCCTGGGCGTGCCACGCCACGCACATCTTTCAACACTTCCAGTCCATTGGGGAGAGTATAAGAAAGCGATGAGAAGTGGACAAACGCGGGCACATGCTCGGGGTGCGAAGGTGGATGTCTCGGGTCCGATGGGAGAGCAATAGGTCCTGCATTTGGGGGATGCGCGTGGCCCACGTACCAAAGAACTATTAAAGTGGGTAACCATAAGTGGGTGAAAGACATGAAATCACACTAGCACCGTACCTGCAACTGTCAAAATGACGATCAGTCCAGCACCAGCACTGCTGAGCGCTATCCATCCGGTATTGTCCGGCTTAACTGGGCGCTGTGGGTCCAAGTGTAACCCAACACAATCGACAGTAAGTCATCTAATGGACAGGAATGCGAAAGGCAAACGACATACCTGATAACCAGGCACTTGCGAATAGTGCAAGCACTCTCCTCCTTCACAGTTGAGTGTAATGTAGGCGTCTCCAAAGATATCATTGATCAACGAGTTCATCGCCGGCTCTTCGAACTGACACCCTTGGCCTGTCTTGCAACTAAACGTCGCAGGTCCTCGAATTTCGTCGACAAGGAAGTCCGAGATATCTTTAAAGCAATATATGAGCGCGAGTCTCAGAGGGAAGATAAAGTTACGTACCGACGCTACCATCCTCACCACACAGGAACCTACCGGGTATACACCTGCACTTGATCTTGTCACAGGCATATGCAGTGCTGTTCGTGTCATAACCTGGTTTAGCCTCTGATACGCAACTGTCGAGACCACAGTAAAACGACTCTTGCTGGGCGGTCCAGAACTGGAAAGAACACGTCGACGTTGCATTGTCACAGCTAAAGGTCACTTGGGGGGGTCGGTCTGGAAGCATGTCCAGAATCTTGCGGTCTAACAACATGGTGAGCGAGGAGAGAAGAAGGGATAGGAACAGCATACTGGTAATATCACACATTTGATGGTTGTTAAATACCGTCTCCCCACCCTTGTAACAGGTCATGTTTGCGACCGCGTCGTCGTCAAGACTGTCACGGATAGCACCAGGAAGGGGAAAGCCCACGCAAGCAGCATCGGTCTTGCACACTTGTGAGATAGCCAGGATTAGCGATAAGGTGGTGAAGGATAAGATAAGAAACGACAACACCGTTGCAATTGACACCACTCCAGCCTTCATTACACTCGCATGGCTCATTACCTCTGAGGGTCCTGTGATCGCCTTCCGCAAGGGAGTCACATTCTAGGAGACTCGAAATAAGTGTCGGGCGTGTGAGATAAGGGAGAGGACACACGAGGGGTGAGACAATCTATTCCACCCCAACCGGGGGGACACTTGCACTGTCCATCGTACTCATTGCACTCGCCAAATTGGCCGCACGTGAACGCGGGGAGGAGGCAATTAAAGCAAGGAGGACATTTATCTAGGCAGACATGTTATCAACTATAGCGGCAAAGGGGGGAAAGAGAAATGAACCTATTGAGTTCGAGGAGGCCAACGACTGGAGCGATGCATGAGTCCTCCGCGGGCGAACGGAGTTGGTTACTTACGGAAATCTGGTAGGAAGACAAACCCGGACCAGTGTTGGTGGTCCAGGTGATGTTCGAATTTGTCCTTGCAGCGACTTTTGAACCTTCCAGGAATGAAATGAGGAGCCATGAGCAGAGCACAGTTGCTCGTCGCATGTTGAAAGATTGTTCGAGCGCTAGAAGCGCCTGCGCAATTCTCTTGGGAATTCATCGGCGTGGGAAATGCCGCGCCTCCCCTCAGCTTGTAAGTTCACCGTACGCTACTACTTGCTGATGCTTGTACTTGGGCGTAATGGCAGATAGGCTGGACCAGCATGCTCAAATACAGTCACTCACGGTGCTGTTCGCACCTCATGGACACTGGAGATCAAACACTGACAGCCCTCTGCCAATCGGAAGTTGATGCAGCAAACCCCTCATCCTGGTCAAGCTTCTGCTGGCAGCCAGATGGGTCACCAAGTACGGCACGGTACCACTGGTAAATGCCATGAATTGACACCTTGGATTATGGCAAACGCGGCCTTTCTTTCCTCGCTTGTTGCTGCACGCATGCTTCTGGTATGTTGTAGACAAAGCAGGCGTTTAACTTTTGAACTCTGTTCAATCTTCGATTTACCCTCGATACACCGTTGAAACAAAAACTTCATTCCCAAGGCAGATATCGCTCTTCCCGCTAATCTCCATTGCCAGGAGCCAGCCAAATCCATCCCTCGCAGACTTAAACAATGATTCAGACTGAGGGATTCAAGACTGCTTGGTTAGTGCCTTCATTAGTCGGTGATCTTGTACAGCTGATATGCGCCGACGATTGGACCACGGACTCCCACGTCAGGGCGGCGTGCATGGAAACTCTCATGAGAACGGTACCCCACAGGACGTGTCTGCACTGTAGACTTTCTTGCTGTCCCTTTCGGTGTACCAGCACCCACCTGTGGACTGCGCTTTGGCACTGGACGATTCAGTCGAATCCATCAAATTGCACTCTCGTATGCATGGTCATAGGTATCCGCAGCGGCAGATTGTTCGGTATCCATGGATCCCTAGGGATCCGAGGCACATCCAGTCCATCAATCTGGATATTCGATTCAGGTGTCCCAGTTGTGGAAAACAGTACACGCGATTTGAAGGGTCAACAACGCATACTGCTGTCTGCGTTGAGAAAAACGTCAGCGGGTGGTAGATACCTTCTTTCACGTAGGGACAACGCAGGAGTTGGCGATGAGAGTGGCACCCACCTCACCAACTTAGTTGTAACTTTTTCGCGGAGGCCCAGGAAAAAACATGCAGAAATGGTAACAGGACGTACGATGATGCGTGACTGTACCATGTCTGGCCATCCGATGCCAGTTCCGTGCGGTGTTGAACCCAATCCACTTCAGGCACTCGTCGGATTCCCATCCCCTGTAATACATGACGGAGTCGCTCCGCCCACAGGCAATACCAATACCTTTGCACGATGATCATGGGTCGGCGGCTTCATACTGGTGGTACCGCAGATTCCTGTTACAATCGTGATTTCCTGCAGGTTATAACTTGTTCGGTGCGGCCGCATCCTTCATATACCCCGATGAGGTGCACAAAGGATTTGACGAATTTGAAGACGCGCAGGGACATGGTGGAGCGAAGTAGATACTCTCTGCAACTTGAACGTAGAACTGTCGAACATGTTTGATTCTTGAAACAAGGCCAGAGCTCGATAACGCGCTGGCGCAGCTTTTGTGGATGTCACTGCCAGTGTTACAAATACGGTCGGAGTTTGAAAACTCACCATCAAACCTCATTTTGGGCATTGCCCTTGTTTTCCACAACCACCACCTTTTGGTCAGTTCATCGTCGCCATTCCTTGTGGACATCGCTGACCAGTGCCATTGTTGCCTACAGCCTTAAAAGTCCTAAAAATTTAAAAAAGTCTTTAGAAAAAGTAGTTGCCAGTCTCCTCTTGTGTGAGTATACTTGATCCCACCTTTGAACTGCGAGCCTCATCGTTCTTTCTCCACCAACGTGTTGTGCAGTCGCAAAAAAGCACTCAAAAGCAGTAACGACCCCATAAACCCAGAAAATAAAAAATGTCCTCTGTCGCCGAAGCTCCGATGGTTCAACCAGAGCCCGCTCCTGTCCCTCCACCCGCCCCCGCCCCCGCCCCCGCCTACAACCCTCCGCAGCCATCTGTCACTTCTTCTCCCTCTGCATCCCTCTATGTGGGTGAACTTGATCCCACTGTCACGGAGGCTATGCTATTTGAAATCTTTAATATGATTGGCCCTGTTGCCAGGTGAGTTCCGGATGCTTAGTGCGATGCCGACAGGTTATAGACAACAGAAATCTTCTTCAGCATTCGTGTCTGCCGCGATGCGGTTACTCGTCGCTCACTCGGGTATGCGTATGTCAATTACCTCAACACCAGCGATGGTATGTCATAAGACCAACATCACCTATCAGTCATTCACGTGATATAATAAGGTGAGCGTGCGCTGGAGCAGCTCAACTACTCTCTTATCAAGAATCGCGCGTGGTAAGTCATGGCGGATCCCTTGCATCAACTTTACCTCACAACTGCCATAGCCGTATCATGTGGTCTCAGCGTGATCCCGCCTTGCGTAAGACTGGTCAAGGCAACATCTTCATCAAGAACCTGGATGAACAAATCGACAATAAGGTATCTTAGCAATGATTTCGCTTTGGAATTATATTTGACACCTTACCAGGCTCTCCACGACACTTTTGCCGCTTTCGGGAATGTGCTATCGTGCAAGGTTGCTACTGATGAACAAGGCCGCTCCAAGGGATACGGATTCGTTCATTACGAGACTGCTGAGGCTGCCGAGACCGCCATCAAAGCCGTCAATGGTATGCTGTTGAACGACAAGAAAGTCTACGTTGGCCACCATATCTCGCGCAAGGTCTGTCGTGCTTCCTATGCTACATTGTGCAGTTATTAACCTCTGCAATCCAGGAGCGGCAATCCAAGCTGGATGAGATGAAGGCGCAGTTCACCAACTTATATATCAAGAATCTCGATACTAGCGTTACTCAAGAGGAGTTCGAGGAGATGTTCAACAGGTTTGGTAGAGTCACTTCTGCGGTCGTGCAAATCGACGAGGTCGGAAACAGCAAAGGCTTCGGCTTCGTCAACTACGAGACCCACGACGAGGCCCAGTTGGCTGTCGATAATCTTCACGACACCGACTTGAGAGGCAAGAAGTTGTTTGTTTCGCGTGCTCAAAAGAAGGCCGAGCGGGAGGAGGAGCTACGCCGGTCGTACGAGCAAGCGAAGATGGAGAAGCTCAGCAAGTATGCCGGTGTCAACTTGTACATCAAGAACTTGGAGGATGATGTTGATGATGAAAAGCTTCGGTCCGAATTTGAGCCCTTCGGTACCATTACGAGCTGCAAGGTCATGCGCGACGAGAAGGGGACATCGAAAGGCTTCGGTTTCGTCTGTTTCTCATCCCCGGACGAGGCTACCAAAGCTGTTGCGGAGATGAACAACAAAATGATTGGTTCCAAGCCTCTCTATGTTTCTCTCGCTCAACGCCGCGAAGTCCGTCGCCAACAACTTGAGAGCCAGATTGCTCAGCGCAACCAGATCCGCATGCAGCAGGCAGCGGCGGCTGGCATTCCCAGCGGATACATCAATGGTCCTCTTTACTACCCTCCTGGTCCCAATGGGTTCGCTCCCCAAGGTCGCAACATGATGGGTTATGGTCAGCCGGGCATGATACCTCCTCGTCCCCGCTATCCCCCTGCTGGTGGCCAGGTTCCTGGGATGCCTATCCCCCCCTATGGTGCTCCCCCTCCTCAGTATGGCATGCCGGGTTACCCTCGTGCCCCTCGCGCCCCCAGCGCTCGCGGACCCGGCTCATCCCCAACCAACCCGACCGCACCTATTCCGCGTGCTAATGGTCCTCCTCCAACGAATGGTGCCCCCCGCCCCGGGCCCCCTCAAGGCGCTCCTGCTGCTCGTCCTCCCCCAGCTGGAGCTCCTGCACCGGGCACCCGCAACCAACAAGCGTACAAGCTTAATCCTCAAACACGCAACGTTGCTCCACCTGCGCCGGTGCCAGTGGTACCGGCCCCCCAAACGGACGTCCCTTCTCTCACCACCGCCGCACTCGCGAGTGCATCTCCTATGGAGCAGAAGCAGATGCTAGGCGAAGTCATCTATATGAAGATTGCCCCGTAAGTTATAACGATGCTGAACTGAGTGATTGATGTTTATGATTTATAAAGCTCTCAACCCGAGTTGGCTGGCAAGATTACTGGTATGCTTCTTGAGATGGACAATGCTGAACTTCTCCACCTTCTGGAATCGAACGAAGCTATGAATGCCAAGGTCACCGAAGCTATTACTGTACTCCAAGATTTCGCCAAGGATGATGGTGTACCTATCTAAACAGTAAAGTTGAGGAATGTCGGGCGGAGTGTTGGGGATGTGTGGGGTCTTTTGAGCAGTGGTGGCTCGTCCTCTCTTTATTTTGTCTGTGTGCTTGCCCGTACAGGTTGATCATCCGCGACCTCTGCCTTTGCGCTGAGCGTCCGCTTCAAACTGGGTAATGGTGGTGGTCGTTCCTTTTTGTGTACTTCGAGAGGGAACAGAGGTTGATACAACTGCTTTCACTATTGACTTGAGTGAATTCGAGGTGAAGATTTGAATGTATAAAATCGGAGTTGGAGAAAGGCTGCGACTAGACGCCTGGCTCGAAATGAAGTAGTTAGAATCTCGTGCCGCAACCAACCTTGAAATTTCTGAAATTCCTGCCACATTCATTTTCGCCCAGCTTTCCGTCTTCTCGCACGCCAATGAGTGGGCTAGTCGTGGATTTTTTACTTCTTGTTGTTACTTGGACGCATGTTCTCCTTGCGCCGTATACGAAGGTCGAAGAGTCTTTCAACCTCCACGTCACTCACGATGTTCTGATGTATGGTGTGAGTCCCGAAAGTCTACGCAACGTGAGTTTTTGCAACTTCGAGATCTTATGTGCGACTCACGCTCTGCTATCAACTCCTGGATGTCCCGACGTTTCGTGATTTCAAGTATGATCATAACGTCTTCCCAGGCGCCATTCCTCGCACCTTTGCGGGAAGCGTCTTGCTCTCGTGGCTCGCTGCACCATTTGTACGCGCAGGCATCTCTTTGGGCGTGATTACATCCAAGTTTGACGTGCAAATTGGCTGTATGTTTTCCCTATGCCATCCCATTCGCTGTTCTGAGTACCGAGCAGTGCGACTCGTGCTTGCCTCGCTGAATGCTTTTGCGTTCATCCTTATCCGGAGAGCAGTTTCGATGCGTTTTGGGAGACCAACGAG
>JBBPSM010000588.1:0-10834 GCA_038093595.1 Butyriboletus regius
ACAGTATATAGTCTGAGCCATAGTATCATTTGTCACACTGATGTTCAACTAACATGTACTAATAGGACAAGGATGTCCAAGGTCAGATCAACCTCACTTGCGATGCATGGCAAGCTTCAAATGCCGATGGATACTTTGCCATCACTGCATCTTGGATTGAAGAGAATATGCCTCATGTGTGGACTCTTCGATTAGGCCTTCTCGCATTCATTCAACTCAACAACTCACACAATGGCATTCACCTTGGACAGGCACTGTACAAAGCAGTCAAGCATCTGGGTTTGACACATAAGGTGCGTGATTTACCATCACAGTGATTTATACTTCACCACTTTTGAAAAATTTACTAGATCAGATATATCACCTGTGACAATGCGGCCAACAATGACACAATGATGATGGAATTTGCCTGTCTTATCATATTTGAAACTGGCAAACCATTCAATGGGGCAGAGCGATGACTGCGGTTGTTATAATAATGAATATTTTCAAACTTTTTATCACATTCAACCTTCACATTTCAAATCATGTGACTGTGAGAAACAATCACATGACCTAGGTCTAGACTTAGTCACGTGACATACCTCACCCCTTTAATCTCTGTTATATTCACACCTTATCTATTCCCACAATCATTTCCGTTATCCACACTCTCACGAATGCTTCTCTACTTTACCCTTATGTAGTAATCTCTCTCACACACAGCCTGGTCTGTGCACACTCCTGTAACCTATATAAAGTAGACACTTTGACGACTGGATCCCCAGTCTAATCTATTTGTTCACCTTGTTGAGTCATTGCCTTGGCCATTGGTTATTGTAGGCTTGAGTTGTTCGGAGACAACCCACATACCCTCTACCTCAGAGCCAGGACTTGTGTAGCCTGCGACGTGTAAGATCTGAGCCGTGTGCTGCTAGTGATTCCCACTTGCAACACTTGGATTAGACTGCAATACACACTGCTCAGATCTCAGAGCCAAGGAAACATTTGAAGTTATCACCACTTGACGGTGACGAGTAAAGCACTTGCTAAGCGCTGTACATATGGTCGTCTGCCATCAATAAGGATAAAGTTGCTTTTGGGCATAGTGCACTAGCCCCTGTTATCAGTTGAGGTCTAACTGTTCGTGTGGTACTACACTGGTGTACCTGGGTTCTTGTGATTACCCATAACGTCACATCAGAGCGATAGTTGGGATCATCACGATTCTTCCCGACATGCTTGCTGGCCAAATTTTAGGAAAAGTTTTTGAGAGAGTTTTGTCCCAGGTCACTGTGGTCGCCAGGACATGTTTTTCGATTCTGATGTAGACTCCCCAGAGTATGGTTGGAAGATACCTCACAGTAAGGAGTTAAAAGAAGATTTATTCAAGATTTCAGCCCAAAGAAAAAAAAAAGGTTTACTGGGTCAATCCAGAAAAGAAACATTTTACATATTTCGGTTCCGCATTCGCCATCTACAGCATAGAGCATTTTCGCCCCTATCTTCATCCCAAAACCTTCCTCCACCCCAACTTCAAATATTCTGCCCCACAAGGTTGCCTGCCGCACCATCTGTGAATGGCCCATAGACACCAACCCTGTTACAGTTAACAAGGGGGTACTACCTTTTTCCCTACCCACTCCACCCCTCTCCCTGGGTCTCTGGGATGACCTCTTCTTCAACACTGGCACTTTCCCTTGGGACAGCAACTCCCATACTCCAGCTCTGGACAACACTGCCTTCTAGGCAGTGTAGAGGCAATGGCCACTGCCATCATGGCTGCGCAAGGCAGTGGCACAGACCTCTCCATTTTCTATTTGTTGTTTCTTCAGACCATACCTCCTCGGCTATGCTCTCTTGCGTATAGCCTTGTATCTCCCAATCCCCCGATTGCATCTCGGCCACATGTAGTATGCCTATTTATGGTTTCCAGAAGCCTCCCCTAAATTACCTAAAACCTATATATAGAGGCTTCTCATCCCTATGTAAACTCTAACCTTGATCTACACAATATACCGTGTATTGGTCATCTGTTCTGCTCGCTTCACTCTACCGCCTCACCTGCTTAGAGTTGGAAGTCATCTCCGCCGTTGCGCTTCTGATCTTCTTGATCATCAGCACCCCTTTTTGCTGCTTGTCTGCAGAACGCCGACACCATCGGGGCAGTTCGCCACAAGAGCACCGTCATCGACATTAGAGTGCCAGGTTCCTTGTACCTGGACTAGGTTCTGTTGACTATCATTATCGACACTAGAGCGCTAGGACCCTTTGTGCCTAGGCTAGGTTCTGTCGATCCCTCTGGCATTAGAGTGCTAGGACCCTCCATCCTAGACTAGGTTCTGCCCATATAAAGGAAGAGATGTGTTCGACCACATTGCCTGTGGTTGGGAACGGAACACAGTCGTGTTACTTGTTATGCGCGCTGAGTTGGTGTAACAAAAGATCAAGGTTTTAAACTGTGAAGTACCATCACATCTTCGCAATCCATCTTCAACCGAAGGTTCGGACAACAACTACAGAGGTAGTCACCCTGGGTCGAAACCATCCGCTGCATCAATCTCTCAGCCCTTTTAGGGTCTGACTTGGAAGATGAAGTTACTCCAACACATGCTTCTACCCCACACTCCGAAACCTCTTCATCAAGGAGAATCCCAGGGTCATTTCACTTCCCTGACCCAGCCGCCCGTCCATCTCCCCCACCGTCCAGATTGCCAGGTTTTCCAGGTGCTCTCTGCTCGCACTCCGCGACCCCATCGGTAGATCCTTTCCCTCTGCCACAGTTGGAACCAATTGTCATAGACCTGCCATCAGACGAGGAAGAGATCTTTACCAGAGACACAACCCAGCCAGTGGACCTAAGCGGCATCACTAGGAGGACCCAACCGGATTTAGACTCAGACGATGAAGACATGCCCGAGATTAAAGCTGCACTCCCCAAGGAGTTTAGTGGAAACATAGAGGACACCAGGCAATGGCTCCTCACTATGGAGGCATACTTCTCGCTCCATACATAGTATGATGAGAACGCCAAGTGGTATACGCTCTTAAACAGGATGTCCAAGGGCTGAGGAAGGGCCTTCGCAGAGGCCTGGCACATGAAGCTTGCTGATGCAGCTGTGCCGAATGTAGAAAAGACCTACACCAAGATAAAGGAGGCATTCATGACAACCTTCTCCCCCCACAACTCCAAGGACATGGCGAAAGCCGAGATATCAACCATGACTCAAGGAAAGTTGTCGTTCAACAACTTCCTATCTCACTTTGCACTCCTTGCAGTACGAATGGGAGCCACGGAGGTGTCAACCATTGCTGAGTGGTTCCTCCATGCTGTGGATCCACGAATCCTTCAACAACTCGTCAATTGTGGAATTTTGGATACTGCCACCTCGATCGAGCAGATCTATGACAAGGCATCTGCTACCAAAACAGGATTTCAGAGAATGAGAGCAATCCAATGAGGGACCTCCACTCACTAAGGAGGAGGAAGGAGCTCTAGGGATCCAAATGCTATGGACATAGACTGACTCACCCTGGACCCTCCTACATGCGCACGCTTAATGCACGAGAATAGGTGCTTTGTCTGCTAGAAGACGGGGTGCTCCACCAGAAACCATCCAGGATATGCGCCTAACAACTGCAAGAAGAAACCCTCGATGGCTTACACCTGAACCATCACCACCACCACCACCGAGAAACCGCTTGGGACAGTTCCACACACACGTGATGGGGGCAGCCTATCAGAACCCTTGGACAGGTACATAGCTGGTCTTGTCAAGAACAAGGGGAAGGACACGGTCCTTCGGACATTGCATCAAAGCTTCGACACCAGGCTTGACGAACATGGAGACCCACTGGACATGGGTATGGAGTCAGACGAACAGGCCGCAAATGAATGGGATGAGGCTATCAATGAGTGCTCACTAGATCCCATCTTTCCCACATCTCTTTCCACTGAATTGCATTTTTAAATGGAGGGGGTAAATCAACATTACCTTCCTCCTACACAATAGCCCCTGTATTTATTTCTGGATCGAAAAGCAATTCTATTCACATCCCCTTAAAGATCCGGAAACCAGGGAAATTCGTTGGCAAAAATGCGCTTCTCGACAGTGGAGCCACCGGTTGTTTCATCTCAAGGAAACTGGTGGCATGGTTACAACTACCGGTCCACGAATTGGAACATCCAATCCAAGCATGGAACATGGATGGTATCCAGAATCAATCTGGACAAATTTGGTTCAAGACAACACTTGTCTTGGACTATGGTGGACTAATGGAGCGGCGGGACCTCCTAGTCCTGGAATGTGGCAAGGATGATATCATCCTAGGACTCCCTTGGCTGTGGGCCGTCAACCTGGAAATTGACTGGAAGAGTGGACGGGTAACAATAGCGTTGTCACACTATCGGTACACGACAGGAGACACCCCTGATACCATCGAATAGAGATACCTGCTGAGGTATCTGGGCCACAATGAAACGGCTCACGTAGAGGACAAGATCCATCTAGCGACTTGGTCCTGGGAACCTATGCAATGGGCTGGGTTCATCAATGTGCACGGAGGAATAGGGCCGGACTGTATGCTCAGAAGAGCTACTCTCTCAACGGCCATCACTCAACAGGCACACAAGACGAAGGTTTCACTCCTGAAAGCCTTCAAGACCTACAAGGACGTCTTCACAGAGAAGACGAACATGAAACTACCCCCCTCCAGACCATACGATCACATCATCAAGCTTAAGGACTCGTTTGTCCCAAAACAAGCCAAGGCTTATCCTCTGAACCCTGTGGAACAAGAAGCCTGCAAGGAGTTCATCAAAGAACATCTAGAGACCAGGAAGATCTCTTCATCAAAATCTCCCCAAGCCACCCCCTTCTTCTTTGTCCAAAAGAAGGATGGGAAGCTCTGACCTTGCCAGGACTACCGGTATCTGAATAGCCACACCATCAAGAATGCATACCCTCTCCCCTTAACTTCCGACCTCGTGGATAAATTAAAGGGATTGTCGATCTTCACCAAGTTCGATGTACAATGGGGCTATAACAATGTCTTAATCAAACTGGAAGATCGCTGGGAGGCCGCCTTCCTCACCCCGCTCGGCTTATTCGAATCAAATGTAATGTTCTTTGGAATGTGTAACTCCCCAGCAATGTTCCAGGCCTTCATGGACGACCTATTTGGTGATTATATCGCAGAAGGATGGCTGGTGATCTACATGGACAATCTGTTGATCCATTCGACCAATCAGGAGATACACGATGAAAGGACGCAGAAGGTCCTAGAATGCTTCCGACAACATGAGATGTACCTCAAACTGGAGAAATATACTTTCTCAGCCGAGGAGGTAGAGTATTTGGGAATGATCATAGGGAAGAATGGGGTCCGCATGGACCCAACCAAACTCAAGGCCATCAAGGAATGGAAACCACCCATGAACGTGAAGGATGTTCACTCCTTCATAGGCTTCTGCAATTTCTACCAGAAATTCATCCCCTCCTTCTCCAACATCGCACGTCCTCTATTGGATCTTACCAAGAGCACCACCACCTGGTGCTGGGGTGAAACCCAGGAGAACGCCTTCCGGAAGCTACAACATGCCTTCACCCGGGAACTGGTTCTAGCCTTCTCCGATCTGACAAAACCCTTTACCCCCATGACTGACACCTCACTGACTGCTTTGGGAGCAGTCTTAATACAATCCAATTCCAAAAGGGACTTACGCCCGTGTGGATATCTTTCCCAGATGTTCTCTCCGGCAGAGAGAAATCACGACATATATGACAGGGAACTATTGGCTGTCATACGTGAGTTGGAGGAGTGGAGACAATATTTGCTCGGATCTCCACACCCCGTGGTCATTTTAACGGACCACAAAAACCTCACCTACTTCAAGGAACCTCAAAAACTGTCACGATGACAGGCCAGGTGGCTCCTGTTTCTACAGGACTTCAACATGGAATACCAGGCACTCCCAGGCATGCAAATGGCACCGGCAGACACACTCTCGCGTCGTGATGAAATTGACACCTCCCAGGATAATGAAGATGTTCAGATCCTACCATTGAATGCCTTCAATCATCAGATATGGGCAATTGACCTTGCCCTGTCCCAGAAGATCGGTGACTCCACAAGATCAGACCCCTTAGTGATCTCCATGCTCCACGCAATGGAGAAGGAAGAACCTCTCTTTGCCAGATCCTCCCCTGCCAACTGGACCTTTTTGGAAGATCGCCTTTATTTCAAAGGACGGTTATACATCCCAGGACCTACATGGAAAGACCTCATCACCTCGACCCATGAATTCCTTGAGGGAGGGCACGGTGGCGCTGCTCTCCAAGGATTATTGGTGGCCCGGTCTCTCTACGTTTGTCTGGAAGTTTATCCAGAGCTGCGCTATATGCCAGTCTAATAAGGTCCAAACACACCCTATGGTTCCCCCGGTCATGCCATTAGCTTTTGAAGGACGCTGCCCTTTCCAGAATCTATCGGTGGATTTAATCACTGACCTACCCCCAGTGGGGGGATTTGACTCAGTTATGGTTATGGTCGACCATGGCCTTAGTAAGGGGGTAATTCTCGCCCCTTTCTCAAAGACAGTAAATGTGGCTGGTATAGCCCGTCTTTTCTTCAAAAAAGTCTTCCTGCAATATGGATTATGTTACGAACTCATTTTCATTTATTCTTTTTCGCATCACATGACCGTGTGAATGTCACATGACCCATCACGTGATCCCTCTAGACTGGCCTATTTCTTCAGACTTCTCGGCCGCTCTATCTCCCTTATCTTTAATTTCCGTCAAAGTCTAGAACGACCTAGACCTATGATGTCATCTCTTATCTATGATATCATACCCTAGACCCCACTGTACCTGACGCACAGACCAGTAGTCAATATGTACAAACATCATGTAACAGTATATAAGACCGAATGTCAACGCCCCAAGAACTCTAGTCAAGTTCTTGTTGGGTTTCCCCATCATCCTCTTCTCTCTATCAGCAAGTCTAGTGATTGTGCAGATCGAGTCCTTTCTTAGGATTTGGGTCGACAACAGATTACATGACAAACTGGTATCTGATCAAGGCCCCCAATTCACATCTGCATTTGCCTGAGAGCTAGCATGACTGCTACGATATGATGTAGCACTATCCATGGCCTACCACCCACAAACTGACAGGGAAACAGAGCAGTATAACCAGGAGCTCGAGACCTACCTACGGATCTTCTGTGAGGGACAACCCCACAAATGGTTGGAATTGCTACTGATGGCAGAGTTCACCCACAACTCCGCTATCCATTCAGTCACCGGAAAATCCCCCTTTTCCTTGATCCTCAGATATGAACCTCGGTCTTACCCGCCCCTCGGACGCACCTTCCTCCCAGCCCTGGAACAAAGACTCTCAAGCATGGAAGATGCATGGAAAAAGCTGAAGCCACCCATGTGTTGGCACAACAATGAATGAAGGAGAGGACACTCTCTCACTTCAAACCATGGAAAATCAGAGATAAGGTCTGGCTTGAAACCAGAAACCAGAAACTCCAAGTACCCTCCTGAGAGCTCTCGCAGAAGTGCACCAGTCCCTTCAAGATCACGAAGGTGATATCAGCTATAGCCTTCCAACTGAAGCTACCCACCCAATGGAGAATCCACAACGTGTTCCATGCATCCCTACTCTCCCCATACTGGGAAACGCTAGAACACGGACCCAACTTCACCCGACCCCCTCCAGAACAAATCAGAGCGGAAGAGGAATACAAAATCGAATCCATCATCAATCATCGGGGTTCGAAAGGTCGAAGGTAGTACCTCATACACTGGAAAGGATACACTGCCGCAGAGCAGACTTGGGAACCTGAGTCCAATCTGGGAAACACCAAGACAATGCTAAAGGAGTATAAAAGCCGGCATATACTCTGACAGAGTTCCAATGCCAAAGCAAGATCTTAGCTCACTTCTTATCACCATCTCCTATGTTTCCGCTGCTCTCACCCAAGCTAGACTCCAAGTACGTTACCCCAACCTCGATATTCCTAAACATGCCCAGGAGCACCAGTGCTTCTGTCCTATAAACGGCTGCCCATACCATTATTCCTGGTAGATGTCCCGCAATGATGCACCCCTTCCCCTCTCAGAATGCCTCCAATGCCTCCCCCCCTATGCCTGGCGTGTTTACTATGCCAGACTCTTGGAGGACAGAGACTCCCTCACCGCCCTTAGGTCCATTCCATTCATCCTCTGCAACCCCAGCATCACCCAGCTCATTGAGCTATTCGGGCTGTATGGTTCCATTCAAACCATTCTCACCCAGCCCCCCTGGAGTGAGACAGGTACCTATCGCCCTGGAGAGATGCACCCAACAACGCTCCTTCTGCAGATACATGAGACCATCCTGGACTACCTCAACGACAAGGGGTTCAATTTCTCCGTTTCGCTCCTCCCCTTCCAACACCTCGAATGACATCTCGCCCCCGTCCTCTTCTCGCTCACTCAAGAGGACCATAAATTTTTCTTTGCCCCTCGTAATGCCGCCACCCCCACCCATCCACTCAGAGGACATCCCTCTGTCACCGAGCCCCCTAGGGAAGGTCTCTGCAGAAGTCTCGGCCTTGATGGAGTTGATCAACTTCCTACAACACCAGTTAGATGGCCAAATGGAATCAACGTCAACAGAGACACTCCCACCACAGACGCCGATTCCACCACCACCGTCCACAACAGCAGACCTTCCACCCCCATACCAACCCAGCCCATCCTCACTCCTGTCAAACGACCCCTTTCAGGTCCAACCAGATGCCTACACCGACAAGGTGCCATGGTATTCTCAGCCAGCCTCCCCTCACGTCCTGCTTCCCTTGCTGACCCTATTCCCCCCTCATTGGGAGACTCTGCAATGCAGAGCCCTCCAGCTCCCTCCATTCCCATTCTTCAATCTCGAAACCCCATTGTCTGCCCAAACGGCATACCCCCAGTGGATGATCATCCCGATGCCATGGACGTACCCAACGTCACTACCCCCACCTCTCACGATCCCACCCCTGGAAGAGTTTGCTACGAGTGCTGCCAACCCAAGCACCTATGTACCGAATGTCCCAGATACCATTGCCCCTTCTGTAATGTGGTCGCCCCCAGATATCCACAGTATCGTTGCCCTCAACGATGCTGCAGCTCCTGCCACCAACTCGGGCATTCCTGGCAGGTCTGTATCTGAAATGACCTACCAGACAACTCATGGGACCTTTCTGACTACCTTGTCAATGACAGGGATAGGAGCTCTTGAGATGGAACTTCAAGACTACAAGGAGGGTAATGTTATGGTTAACAAGGGGGTACTACCTTTTTCCCTACCCACTCCACCCCTCTCCCCGGATCTCTGAGATGACCTCTTCTTCAACACCGGCACTTTCCCTTGGGATGGCAACTCCCATACTCCGGCTCTGGATGACACTGCCTTCTAGGCAGTGTAGAGGCAATGGCCACCGCCATCATGGCTGCGCAAGGCAGTGGCACGGACCGCTCCATTTTCTATTTGTTGTTTCTTCAGACCATTCCTCCTCGGCTATGCTCTCTTGCGTATAGCCTTGTATCTCCCAATCCCCCGATTGCATCTCGGCCACATGTAGTATGCCTATTTATGGTTTCCAGAAGCCTCCCCTAAATTACCTAAAACCTATATATAGAGGCTTCTCATCCCTATGTAAACTCTAACCTTGATCTACACAATATACCGTGTATTGGTCATCTGTTCTGCTCGCTTCACTCTACCGCCTCACCTGCTTAGAGTTGGAAGTCATCTCCGCTGTTGCGCTTCTGATCTTCTTGATCATCAGCACCCCTTTTTGCTGCTTGTCTGCAGAATGCCAACACCGTCGGGGCAGTTTGCCACAAGAGCACCATCATCGACATTAGAGTGCCAGGTCCCTTGTACCTGGACTAGGTTCTGTTGACTATCATTATCGACACTAGAGCGCTAGGACCCTTTGTGCCTAGGCTAGGTTCTGTCGATCCCTCTGGCATTAGAGTGCTAGGACCCTCCATCCTAGACTAGGTTCTGCCCATATAGAGGAAGAGATGTGTTCGACCACATTGCCTGTGGTTGGGAATGGAACACAGTTATGTTACTTGTTACACGCACCGAGTCGGCATAACAAACCCCGTCTTTTCATTCAGACAGCTATCCGAATTCTGCCCTTACCTCCATCCCCACTCCCTCCTCAAACAAGTAGTCCAATATGTCAGGGCAAGTAGACCTCGACAACCTTATCCAGCGATTGGCCACGCTGAACGTCGATAAAGACAAGGCCAACATAACCAAGAAAATCACCGACCCTGAGAAATGGGACAGTGACTGCTCCACCTTCTGGTTATGGTGGATAAGGCTACGTCTGTGGGTGGACACCCAGACATGGAAGTCGGACAAGCTGTGCTGCATGGCTGTCCTGTCCTGCCTAGAGAAAAAGGCTGAGGGATTCATCCCGATCACCCTCAAGAAGTATTACAATGCGGAATATGATGATGTCAAAAACGCACAAGAAATTGTAACAGGGCAAAAAGGGGAGTCGGCATGGCCTTCTTGGCTCGCCCTCCAATCCGAAATCTGATCCTACTTCTGGATTGACATACTTGCGCACAAGTCATTAAGGAAACTTGAGGTGCTAAAGCAGAATTGTTATAATAATGAATATTTTCAAACTTTTATCGCACTCAATCTCTACTTTTCGAATCACGTGACCAGTGCACGTGACCGTGAGAAACCATCACCTGACCCAGGTCTAGACTTAGTCACGTGACATGCCTCACCCTTTTAATCTCCGTCTTTATTCACACCTTATCTATTCACACGTTCATCTCCGATA
>JBBPSM010000595.1:0-10790 GCA_038093595.1 Butyriboletus regius
GAAAAATGCACCTTTAGTGTTCAAGAAGTGGAATTCCTTGGCATGATAGTATCTAGAGATGGAATCAAGATGGACAATAGTAAAGTCACAGCCATTAAGGAATGGCCGATTCCAAAAAATATTAGAGATGTATGCAGTTTTCTCAGTCTAGCAAACTTCTACAGGAGATTCATTGAAGGATATGCCCAAGTGGCACAACCCCTAAATGATCTAACTAGAAAGGATGTACCTTTTGAATGGAAAAAGGCACAGCAAACAGCATTTGACATGCTTAAACACTGATTCACCACTGCCCCTATTTTTGCTTATTCTGATAACAATAAAGTATTCCATCTGGAAATGAATGCTTTTGATTATGTCACAGGAGTAGTGCTCTCAATAGAATGGAATGGAAAATGGCATCCTGTAGTATTCTCCTCATACTCCATAACCCCCAAAGAACGTAACTATCCAGTTGTAGATAAGGAAATGCTTAGTGTCATTAGATCACTCAAACAATGGCATCACCTTGAAGGTGCACACCATCAATTTGAAATATGGAATGATCACACTAATCTCCAATGATTTATGAAACGGCAAGATCTCAATCATCGGCAAGCCTGATGGGCATGGTACCTAACCCATTTCAATTTCAAATAGCTTCATAAGGCAGGCGCCACCATGGAAAAAGCTGATGCTTTATCTCAACATGAAGACCATGCTGTTGGAATCAAGCATGATAATACCAGAGTGCTAGTCATTCCACAAGAACAGATTAGTGTTACAGAAGTTCGCATCACTACAGATTTTGATCTCATCATCAACAAAATCAGAAAAGTGAAACAATCACTCGTGCTACCTGCGATATTTATTTCATCCCTCCTACACTTTTGCACTACCTCTTTAGTAGTCTCTCAGCATAGCCTTCATCCTACATTACTGTTATGGTTGAAGAGGGGGTACTACCTTTTTCCCTACCAACACTCCCACTCTCTCCTAGTCTCTGGGATGACCTACTCTTTGACTCCGGCATCTTCCCTTGGGATGGCAATCCCCAGACACCGGCACTGGACAACACTGCCTTCTAGGCAGTGTAGAGGCGATAACCACTGCCATCACAGCTGCGCAAGGCAGTGGTATGGACTCCCATTTCTTTATTTCATATCTCTTTGAACAATTCCTCCTCAGCTGTATTCTCTTGCACACAGCCTTGTATCTCCCAATCCCCTGATCTCATCTTTCCCTATGATAGTATGACTATTTATGGTTTACAGAAGCCTCCCCTAAACTACTTACAAACCTATATATAGAGGCTTCTCACCGCCCATGTAACTCTAACCTTGATCTACATAATACACTGTGTCTGATCAATCAGTTCCGCTCGCTTTGCTCTACTGCTTCATATGCTTAGAATTGGAAGTCATCTTCGCCATCACACTTCTGATCTTCCTGATCATCAGTGCCCCCTTTTGCTGCTTGTCTACAGAACGCCGACACCGTCGGGGCAGTTTGCCACAAGAGCACTATTATTGACATGGCCACTGCCATCATGGCTGTGCAAGGCAGTGGCGCAGATCTCTCCATTTCTATTTGTATTTCTTTCAGACCATTCCTCCTTGACTATGCTCTCTCATGCATAGCCTCGTATCTCCCAATTCCCCAATCCCATCTTGACCGCTTGTAGTATGCCTATTTATGGTTTCCAAAAGCCTCCCCTAAATTACCTAAAACCCTATATATAGAGGCTTCTATTCCCCATGTAAACTCTAACCTTGATCTACACAATATACCGTGTATTGGTCATCTGTTCCGCTTGCTTCGCTCTACCACTTCACACGCTTAGAGTTGGAAGTCATCTCCGCCATTGTGCTTCTGATCTTCTTGATCATCAGCGCCCCTTTTTGCTGCTTGTCTGCAGAACGCCGACACCATCGTGGCAGTTCACCACAAGAGCATCGTCATCAACACTAGAGTGCTAGGACCCTTTGTGCCTGGGCTAGGTTCTGTCAATCCCTCTGGCATTAGAGTGCTAGGACCCTCCATCCTAGACTAGGTTCTGCCCGTATAGAGAAAGAGACCTGTTTGACCACATTGCCTGTGGTAGGGAACGGAACACAGTCATGTCACTTGTTATGCACGCCTAGTCGGCGTAACAATTACCATACACCTTCCATATCCCTAAAGTTACATCTCATAGCCACCATCCTATGATACCAAGTATCTTACATTGCAATCCCCAATACCTAGTTGTGTATGCCCTCATACAACATCTCCTATACTCTCATATTCCCCCTTCTACCAACCTCCATCCTAACCTACATACGAATACCCAAACTAATCCCTATACATATGATACTGTATCCATATCATACACCATCCCACCATTCATATCCTCATACCTCTAGTCGCATCCGCCATATCAATGCAATACTACACCTGGTACTCTAACAATACCACACCCCATACCTATTGTATCCACCACCATACAATAACCAAATAGCCTTATGGCTAACCCCGGTCCATTACATGACCTTAAACCATATACAAGGCCTGCATGCCTAATAAACTGCAACGGGCGTGCTGTCTTGCACTGCTCTAGTCTCATGACAACTATAACTCATGTTATCCTGACGCTTCGCTAATGACTCACATTGTTACGCTTACGTCCACAAGTACTAATCAAGCCTATGCTAGATTAACCCATTAGATCTTACATAACAAGTGACACGACTGTGTTCCATTTCCTACCACAGGTGATGTGGTCAAACATATCTCTTCCACTATATGGGTAGAACCTAGCCTAGGATGGAGAGTCCTAGTGCTCTAGTGCCAGTGGGAATCTGACAGAACCTAGCCTAGGATAAGGATCCTAGTGCTCTAGTGTCAGCAACAATGCTTCTGTGGCAAACTACTCTGATGGTGTTGGTGTTCTGCAGACAGGCAGTGTTATGGATAGTGAGGGGGCATTACCTTTTTCCTTACCAACTCCACCCCTCACCCCGGGTCTATGGGATGACCTTCTCTTCGACTCCAGCAATCTCCTATGGGATGGCAATCTCCCGACACCGGCACTGGACGACACCGCCTTCTAGGCAGTGTAGGGCAATGGTCACTGCCATCATGGCTGCACAAGGCAGTAATGCGGATCTTTCCTCTTTCTATTTGTATTTCTTTTGGACCATTCCTCCTCGGCTATGCTCTCTCGCGCATAGCCTCATATCTCCTGATTTCCCGATCCCATCTTGGCCGCTTGTAACATGTCTATTTATGGTTCCAGGAAGCCTCCCCTAAATTACGTACAAACTTATATATAGAGGCCTCTTCACCCCATGTAAACTCTAACCTTGATCTACACAATTCACCATGTATTGGTCATCATGTTCCACTCGCTTTGCTCTCGATCACCCTAAGAGCTGGAAGTCATCTCCGCCATTGTGCTTCTGATCTTCCTGATCATCAGCACCCCTTTCTGCTACTTGTCCATAGAACGCTGACACCATCGGGGCAGTTCACCACAAGAGCATTCCCTCTGGCACTAGAGCACTAGGGCACTCCACCCTAGGCTAGGTTCTGCCTGTATAGAGGAAGAGACGTGTTTGACCACATCGTCTGTGGTATGGAATGAAACATGGTTGTGTCACTTGTTACACACGCCTAGTCGGCATAATAAAAAATCAAGGTTTTAAACTGCGAAGTGCCATTGTGCCTTCGTAATCCATCTTCAACCAAAGGTTCGGACAACGACTACAGAGGTAGTCACCCCGGGTCGAAACTATCTGCTGCATCAATCTCTCAGCCCTTTTAGGGTCTGACTCGGAAGAAGAAGCCACTCCAACATATGCTTCTACCCCATACTCCGAAACATCTTCATCAAGAAGAATCCCAGGATCATCCCACTTCCCCAACCCAGCCGCCTGTCCATCTCCCCCGCTGTCCAGATCACCAGGTTTTCTAGGTGCTCTCCGCTCGCACTCTGCGACCCCATTGGTAGAACCTTCCCATCTGCCACAATCAGAACCAATTGTCATAGACCCACCATCTGACGAGGAAGAGATCTTTACCGGAGACACAACCCAGCCAGTGGACCTCAGTGGTGTTGCTAGAAGGACCCAACAGGATTCAGACTCAGATGACGGAGACATGCCTGAGATTAAAGCTGCACTCCCCGAGGAGTTTAGTGGAAATGTAGAGGATGCCAGGCGATGGCTCCTTGCTATGGATGCGTACTTCTCGCTCCATACACAGTATGACGAGAACACCAAGCGGTATACGCTCTTGAACAGGATGTCCAAGGGCCGAGGAAGGGCCTTTGCAGTGGCCTGGCACATGAAGCTTGCTGATATAGCTGTGCCGAACGGAGACAAGACCTACATGAGAATAAAGGAGGCATTCATGACGACCTTCTCCCCCCATAACTCCAAGGACATGGCCAAGGCTGAGATATCAAACATGACCCAAGGAAAGTCGTCGTTCAACGACTTCCTATCTCGCTTCGCCCTCCTTGCCGTACGAACGGGAGCAACAGAGATGTCAATTATTGCCGAGTGGTTCCTCCATGCTGTGGATCCACGAATCCTTCAACAACTTGTTAACTGCGGAATTTTGGACATCACAACCTCAATCGAGCAGATCTATGACAAAGCATCTGCCATTGAAACAGGGTTCCAAAGAATGAGAGCAATCCAACGAGGGACCTCCACGCATTACGGAGGAGGAAGGATCCCAATGCCATGGACATCGACCGACTCATCCTAGATCCCCCCACCCGTGCTTGCTTAATGCAAGAGAATAGGTGCTTTGTCTGCCAGAAGACGGGGTGCTCCACCAGAAACCATTCAGGATATGCGCCTAACAACCGCAAGAAGAAACCCTCAACAGCTTACACCCGAACCGTCACCACCACCACCACTGAGAAACCGCTTGGGACAGTTCCACACATGCATGATGGGGGCAGCCCATCAGAACCCTTGGACAGGTACATAGCTGGTCTTGTCAAAAACAAGGGGAAGGACACGGTCCTTCGGATGTTGCATCAGAGCTTTGACACCAGGCTTGACGAACATGGAGACCCACTGGACATGGGTATGGAGTCAGACGAACAGGCCGCAAATGAATGGGATGAGGCTATCAATGAGTGCTCACTAGATCTCATCTTTCCTGCATCTCTTTCCACTGAATCGCATTTTTAAATGGAGGAGGTAAACCAACATTACCTTCCTCCTACACGATAGCCCCTGTATTTATTTCCGGATTGAAAAGCAATTCTATTCATATCCCCCTAAAGATCCAGAAACCAGGGAAATTTGTTGGCAAAAATGTGCTTCTCGACAGTGGAGCCACCGGTTGTTTCATCTCAAGAAAACTGGTGGCACGGTTATGACTACTGGTCTGTGAATTGGAACATCCAATCCAAGCATGGAACATGGACGGTACCCAGAATCAATCTGGACAGATTCAGTTCAAGATGACAATCGTCTTGGACTATGGTGGACTAATGGAGCGGCGGGACCTCCTAGTCCTGGATTGCGGCAAGGATGATATCATCCTAGGACTCCCCTGGCTGTGGGCCATCAACCCGGAAATTGACTGGAAGAGTGGACGGGTAATCATAGCGCCGTCACACTATTGGTACACGACAGGAGACACCCCTGGTACCATCGAACAAAGATACCTATTGAGGTATCTAGGCCACGACGAAACGGCCCATGTAGAGGACGAGATCCATCTGGCGACTCGGTCCTGGGAACCCATGCAACAGGCAGGGTTCATCGATGTGCACGGAGGAATAGGACCGGACTGTATGCTCAGGAGAGCCACCCTCTCAACAACCATCGCTTAACAGGCGCACAAAATGAAGGTTTCACTCCCGAAAGCCTTTGAGAATTACAGGGACGTCTTCACGGAGAAGACGAACATGAAACTACCCCCCTCCCGACCATATGACCACACCATCGAGCTTAAAGACTCGTTCATCCCAAAACGAGCTAAAGCTTACCCTCTGAACCCTGCGGAACAAGAAGCCTGCAAGGAGTTCATCAAAGCACATCTGGAGACAGGGAAGATCTCCCCATCCAAATCTCCCCAAGCCGCCCCCTTCTTTTTTGTCCAAAAAAAGGATGGGAAGCTCCGACCCTGCCAGGACTACCAGTACCTGAATAGCCATACCATCAAGAACGCCTACCCTCTCCCCTTAATCTCCGACCTAGTCGACAAATTAAAGGGATCGTCGATCTTCACCAAGTTCGACATGCGATGGGGCTATAACAACGTATTGATCAAATCAGAAGATCGCTGGAAGGCTGCCTTCCTCACCCCGCTCGGCTTATTCGAACCAAATGTAATGTTCTTTGGGATGTGTAACTCCCCAGCAACATTCCAGGCCTTCATGGACAACCTATTTGGCGATTACATCGCAGAAGGATGGCTGGTGATCTACATAGACGATCTGTTGATTCACTCAACAGATCAGGAGACCCACGACAAAAGGATGTGGAAGGTCCTAGAACGCTTCCGACAACATGAGATGTACCTCAAGCTGGAGAAATGTACTTTCTCAGCTGAAGAGGTAGAGTATTTGGGTATGATCGTAGGGAAGAATGGGGTCCGCATGGACCCAACCAAACTCAAGGCCATCAAAGAATAGAAACCCCCCATAAACGTGAAGGATGTCTGCTCCTTCATAGGCTTCTGCAATTTCTACAGGAAATTCATCCCCTCCTTCTCCGACATCGCGCATCCCCTACTGGACCTTATCAAGAGCACCACCACCTGGTGCTGGAGCGACACCCAAGAAAATGCCTTCTGGAAACTGCAACATGCCTTCACCAGGGAACCGGTGCTAGCCTTCCCTGATATGACGAAACCCTTTACCCTCATGACCGACGCCTCACTGACTGCCTCGGGAGCAGTCCTCATGCAATCCGATTCCAATGGGAACTTGCGCCCATGTGGATATCTTTCCCAGACGTTCTCTCCAGCGGAGAGAAACTATGACATATATGACAGGGAACTTTTGGCTGTCATACACGGGTTGGAGGAGTGGAGACAATATCTGCTCGGGTCTCCACATCCCATGGTCGTCTTAACGGACCACAAAAACCTCACTTATTTCAAGGAACCACGAAAGCTGTCACGACGACAGGCCAGGTGGCTCCTATTCTTACAAGACTTCAATATGGAATACCAGGCACTCCCAGGCATGCAAATGGCACCGGCCAACGCACTCTCGCGTCGTGATGAAATTGACACCTCCCAGGATAATGAAGATATTCAGATCCTCCCATCAAATGTGTTCGATCATCAGGTCAGGGCAATTGACTTAGCCCTCTCACAGAAGATCAGCGATTCCACGAGATCAGACCCCCTAGTGATCTCCGCACTCCACGCAATGGAAAAGAAAGAACCTCTCTTCGCCAGATCCTTCCCCACCAACTGGAACTTTTTGGAAGATCACCTTTACTTCAAAGGTCGGTTATATATCCCAGGACCTGCACGTAAAGACCTCATCGCCTCCACCCACAAAATCTCTTGAGGGAGGACATGGCGGCCACCTCCGCACGGTGGCACTACTCTTCAAGAATTATTGGTGGCCCGGTCTCTCTACGTTTGTCCGGAAATTCATCCAGGGCTGCGCTATATGCCAGTCTAATAAAGTTCAAACCCACCCCACGGTTCCCCCAGTCACACCATTAGCCTTCGACGGACGCCGCCCATTCCAGAATTTATCAGTTGATTTGATCACCGACCTTCCCCCAGTTGGGGATTTTGACTTGGTTATGGTCGTGGTCGACCATGGCCTTAGTAAGGGGGTAATTCTCACCCCTTGCTCGAAAACGGTAGTGCGGCTGGAATAGCCCATCTTTTCTTTGAAAAAGTCTTCCTGCGATACGGACTACACGACAAGCTTGTGTCCGATCGAGGACCACAGTTCGCTTCAGCGTTCGCCAGAGAGCTAGCCCGACTGCTACAGTACGACGTAGCATTGTCAACGGCCTATCATCCACAAACGGATGGAGAAACGGAACGGTACAACCAAGAATTGGAAACCTATCTACGGATCTTCTGTGAAGGACAACCCCACAAGTGGCTGGAATTGCTGCCTATGGCAGAATTCGCGCATAACTCCACCGCTCATTCAGTCACCGGCAAATCCCCCTTCTCATTGATCCTCGGATATGAACCTCAGTCTTACCCACCCCTCGGACATACCTTTCTCCAAGCCCTAGAACAAAGACTCTCCAGCATGGAAGACGCTCGGAAAGAAGCACAGGCTGCCCACGTATTAGCCCAACAACGAATGAAAGAGAGAACACTCTCTTGCTTCAAACCATGGAAAATCAGAGATAAGGTCTGGCTTGAAACCAGAAACCAGAAACTCCAAGTACCCTCGCAAAAACTCTCCCAGAAGCGGACTAGTCCCTTCAAGATCACGAAGGTAGTATTGGCTGTAGCCTTCCAATTAAAGCTACCCACCCAATGGAGAATCCACAACATGTTCCATGCATCCCTACTTTCCCCGTACCAGGAAACGCCAGAACACGGACCCAACTTCACCTGACCCCCTCCGGAACAAATCGGAGTGGAAGAGGAATATGAAATCGAATCCATCATCAATCATCGGGGTTCGAAAGGTTGAAGGCAGTACCTCATGCACTGGAAAGGATACACCGCCGCAGAGCAGACTTGGGAACCTGAGTCCAATCTAGGAAACGCCAAGACAACACTAAAGGAGTATAAAAGCCGGCATAAACTCTGACGGAGTTCTAATGCCAAAGCAAGATCTCACCTCACTTCTTATCACCATCTCCTGCGTTTCTGCCGCCCTCACCCAAGCCAGACTCCAAGTACGTTATCCCGACCTCGACATTCCGAAACATGCCTGGGAGCACCAGTGCTTCTGTCCTATAAATGGCTGCCCGTATCATTACTCCTGGTAGATGTCCTGCGACAATGCACCCCTCCCCCTCTCAGAACACCTCCAATGCCTTCCTCCCTACGCCCGGTGCATTTACTATGCCGGACTCTTGGAGGACAGAGACTCCCTCGCCGCCCTTAGATTTATTCTGATCTTCCTCTGTAACCCCAGCATCACCCAGCTCGTTGAGCTATTCGGGTTGTATGGTTCCCTTCGAACCATTCTCACCCGGCCCCCCTGGAGCAAGACAGGTGCCCATCACCTCGGAGAGACGCACCCCACAATGGTCCTTTTGCAAATACGTCAAACCATCCTGGACTACCTCCACAACGAGGGGTTCAACTTCTCCGTTTCACTCCTCCCCTTCCATCACCTCGAAAGACACCTCGTTCCCATCCTCTTCTCACTCACCCAAGAGGACCATATATTTTTCTTTGCCCCTCGTAACGCCACCACCCCCACCCGTCCATCCAGAGGACAACCTTCTGTTGCCGAACCTTCTGTTATGGTTAGTGAGGGGGTATTACCTTTTTCGCTATCTACACCACCCCTCACTCCGGATCTATGGGACGACCTCCTCTTTGACTCCGGCAATCTCCTATGGAACGGCGATCTCCTCACCCCGGCACTGGACGACACCACCTTCTAGGCTGTGTAGGGCAATGGCCACTGCCATCATGGCTGCGCAAGGCAGTGGCATGGATCTTTCCTTTCTTATTTCATATCATTAACAGACCATTCCTTCTCGGCTATGTTCTCTTGTACATAGCCTCATATTTCCAATTCTCCCCGATCCCATCTTGGCCGCTTACAGTATGCCTATTTATGGTCTCAAGAAGCCTCCCCTAAATTACCCAAAACCCTATATATAGAAGGCTTCCATTCCCATGTAAACTCTAACCTTGATCTACACAATATACCATGTAAATCACCCGTTCCGCTTGCTTTGCTCTACTGCCTCACACGCTTAAGAGTTGGAAGTCATCTCCGCTGTTGCGCTTCTGATCTTCCTGATCATCAGCGCCCCTTTTTGCTGCCTGTCTGCAGAACGCTGACACCGTCAGGGCAGTTCGCCACAGGAGTATCATCATCAACACTAGAGCGCAGGACCCTTTGTGTCCTAGGCTAGGTTCTGTCGATCCCTCTGCTGTTAGAGTGCTAGGGCTCTCCACCCTAGACTAGGTTTCAGCCGTATAGAGGAAGAGACGTGTTTGACCACATCGCCTGTGATTGGGAACGGAACATGGTCGTGTCACTTGTCACGTGTGCCGAGTCGACGTAACACCTTCTAGGGAAGGTCTCTGTGGAAGTCTTGGCCTTGACAGAGCTGATCAACTCCCTTCAATGCCAACTAGACGACTGAACAGAGTCACCGTCAGTAGGAGCACCCCCACCACAGACATCGACTCCACCACCATCCTCGTCGATGGTAGACCTCCCACCCCCATACCAACCCAACCCATCCTTACTCCAGTCGAGCGACCCCTTTCGGGTCCAACCAGACGCCTACGCCAATGAGGTGCCATGGTTTTCTCAGCCGGCCTCCCATCCTGCCCTGCTTCCCTCGCCAACCCTATTCCCCCCTCATTGGAAGACTCTGCAACGCAGAGCCCTCCAACTCCCTCCATTCCCATCCTTCAATCCCGGAACCCCTTTGTCCGCCCAAATGGCATACCCCCAGTGGATGATCATCCCAATGCCGTGGACGTACCCACTGTCGCTACTGTTATGTCAACTCGGCGCATGTGACAAGTGACACGACCATGTTCTGTTCCCAACCACAGGCGATGTGGTCGAACACGTCTCTTCCTCTATACAGCTGAAACCTAGTCTAGGGTGGAGAGCCCTAGCACTCTAACAGCAGAGGGATCGACAGAACCTAGCCTAGGACACAAAG
>JBBPSM010000600.1:0-10777 GCA_038093595.1 Butyriboletus regius
GGGAGTGTCAGTATAAACCCGACCAGTCCCCATCTAATCTTGACGGCTTCGAATAGCCGATCTTTAAAGTAAAAGGATTCATGTCTCATTTCTCAACCGTGATTAATTTGCCAGCGCAGGATATGGGACACTCGAAAACTAGACGCCCTTACAACCCAAAAACACAGAGATGGTGGTGCTACTCTACCCCCATCCTCACCATCATCTTCTCCTTCGAAACCCTCCTCTGGCCCATTCGAGTTTGACTTTGAGAGGATCCAGAAATTTATGGAGTCGAAAAAAGGGAACGGCGCACTTCGCGGCGAGCACGCCCACGGAAAATCTGTCACATCGGCATACTGGGATCCCAGAGGTCGAAGTATCGTGAGCACCAGTTACGACGACACCCTGAGGAGTGGGTACAGGTTCCACCCGTTTGCTGGTTTAGTGTTGACGATGTCGATGAACAGTTTGGGAGCTCGACGCGGGGAAATACGACTCTTCTTCCGTCTTCCCTGCATTTACGCCATTCAGTCGAATAAAGCACAATTGTCAGACGGTAAGCAGCAAGCGTTCACTTGTTTCCAACCTCGGAGATCGATGATTGACGGTCGTATTCAGGGGAGATGGTTGACGCCTCTTCGCGCTGTATGGAACCCCAATCCAGATGTCTACCCTCATTTTACGGTACGTGACACCACGAATACATGGTGGAGCTCCACATACCTACATATGTAACGTACCTCAGGTGGGGAATATGGATCACTCCCTTCACATTTATTCCTGCAAAGTATGTCCTTTCCACTGACTTGAGACGTCGGCATACCCGTCATACTTGTACCTCTGATTGCCCATTTACTGAACGGCTATCTAGGGAGAACTAGTCGCCAAGTTGTCAGACCCCGAGCGGTATGTCTACCTCTTCATGCTCTAGACGCCTCGTCTCATCTAGTGATCAATCGGACGCGCTAGGATCACTGCGACTCAGGCTGTCACGTGTTCACATCCAAGCGTTGTCGAGCGGTGTGCGACGGGCAATGGAAGCGGACGTTGTGTGTTGTGGGCACCGCCCGACTTGGAATAATTGTACTGTTACTTGATAAAAAAATTAACTATCGAGCGAAAGGCAAGTCGGAAAGAGTAGCGCTCGTTGCTCGAAGAATAAGAATGAACAAGGTCTCAGTCTGCCTTTTCAACAATCTTAATCATAACCCAGACCTATTTGAGGCGAGACATGCGAAACTTTAAAAGTTCATTTTGCAATATTATAGAGAGCAATGGCAGAGCCATGTGTATTGCCGTGCCAAACGTTCCGTGTTTCCCGAAACGACGACTCGCTGTCCGCAACGAACTGCGTTCACTCCAAATCGCAACAGTGGTATATTCATATTAAAAAAGACAACGAAAACATCAATTTATCAGAGGAAGAAGACGACGAGGGAAAAAAAGGGGGGACCATGATAGAGAACGAACCGACCGTGTCACACACAACACAACGCATGATGATGACGTCTGTCCGCTTTCTACCAAGGTTAATTATGGGGGAAAAGAAGAGGTGAGATAGACGATGGAAATTCGAGGTCCATACCACGTGAGTGTACATGTCTTTATTTGCTTTTCATTGAGCATCATTTGACAACGAACCATGGGGGGGAGTTGGAGATCGAGGAGTAAAAGGCGAAGAGGAAAATCAGATGAGTGCGGAAAGCTCAGGGATAGAGGATAGTAAAGATGGATGGGACGGACTGGATCATCAAGTCTCCATCGTTCGTCTCTCACACACATCGGTTCCTTCCCTCCAACCCATTCTATCCTCCCAGACCTTCCTCTCGACAACATGACCTGAGCCCGAAACCTACAAAAAACCAGCCACTCATCGCGACTTGCAATGTTCGCAAAGAAGACCAAGACCAACGCAGGAGGACAGCCTAGAGGAAATCCTCGGCTCTCGCACGTTTCTTCCCTCTCATTTCCTCCGGAGCAAGACCCGCAACTGCCGACGGTGATGACGCAGTGTTTGTGGATTCCTTGGCAAAGTAATATCTAGTTGTATGTGCACGTTTCTCTTCCTGTGTAGCGCACAACAATTAGTATCAATCGACACTAAAGAAGGTAATGAAACGCACGGGAGAGAAATTAGGATCTGCATACTTGAGCTCTGTCTTTTTCTTAAAGGGTGTATACTTTTGTTCCAAGGTCGCATTTGGAAGTACAAGTGGCGGGGGCTGACTTTGGGTAGATAATGACCCAGCAGGTTGTGTTGGCTTTGCCTGCGACACCGGCGCAGGCGTGCCACTGCCCACGACAGGAGTGGTTGGTGTCCCTGTCCCATTTAACCCAGAGGCGGGGAAAGGCGAGCCAGCGGGGACAAATGCCGGAGGAGGCCCGAGTGGTGGGCGAGACATGCCTGGTTGGAAGGGGGGCGTACCTTGAGGAAGCAGACCAGGTGGAGGTGGCATCACGCCTAGATGGGGCATCGGAAATCCAG
Organism: Butyriboletus regius; assembly: GCA_038093595.1. Lineage (NCBI taxonomy): Eukaryota > Fungi > Basidiomycota > Agaricomycetes > Boletales > Boletaceae > Butyriboletus > Butyriboletus regius. Next base: position 2,468 of record JBBPSM010000600.1, read on the forward strand.
GTGGTGGAGGTCTAGTATGTCATCATGGTACACGAATACAAGACGGAAGGGAATTGTCAGCATCAATTGAACGAGATCCAGACAAACCTTACAAGTGAGGTATGGACTTACCCAGGTGGAAAACCGGGCACACCAGGTGCACCGGGGAACGAGGGGGGGAATGGAGGCGGCGCACCTGGGAATGCCCCTGTAGGAGGTACACCTCCTGGAGGGATGAAGGGAGTAGGTGGTGCGCCTGGAACCATACCAGGGGGTGGTGACATCCCTGTAGGAGGTGCTGACATGACAGGCATTGGAGGTGCCGCATACGCCTGAGGTGGTGCGCCATACACTGCTCCGCCCTCGGACGTACTTGGCGCAGTAGCTGAAGTAACGTCACCGGAACTGGCGCCCATGAGTGCCTTATGAGCCTCAAGCTGGGCACGAAGTTGGTCTTCTGACAAAGGTTTGTTCTCCGTTTTGGGTCGTTTGGGCTGCGGTTGAGAAATTGAACCCGCTGCGAGGCCAAGTTCTATCTCTTTGCGACGTTTATAGTCGGCCACGTCGGGTGCGGGAATACCCTCCATGCCAAAGATTTCGACTTCGTAGCCATCACGACCAGGAAGGGCATTCTCAATTCGTGGGAGGCTATAAGAGAAATATGGATGTAAGACCGGTACTAAATTGAGAGGAAGAAAATTTGCTCACTTTTCGGGCTCAAGTTTATGGACCTGTTGAATGTGAACTGCGAGACCTCCTGCGGTGTTTAAGCGACGAGGACACATATTGCACTTGAAATGCTTTGCTTTCTGGTGCTGCATCAGGACTTTACACAGCAACACAAGTCAGGTTGACGCTTATATGCAGTAAGGTAGAAAATGCACCTTTCTCGTCCTCGAACTCTCGTTCGCAATACCAGCACCATGGCCGAATGATCTAGTATCCAATTAGATAGGCCTGACCCACTTGAGAAACTGTGAAAAGGACTGACCTGCTTGCCCTTTTTCTTTGCCATCTTAGAGGTTGTCGCGGAGCGGAAGAAGGGCGGACAAGGAAACGTTTCGGTGACTTGCCTCGGCCTAGATCGTGGGAAAGGTGGTTGACCTCGTGACTGAGTTGACCCTTCCGTCGAATTACATAATTATTCCGTCGTTGACAGTCTCCTGCTAGTCGCCCACCTCGACGTCGGGAACTCGCTCGCCATCGTCACGCACGTTCTCGAGACATATCACGACATTGACAAGACTCCTTAATAGAGGAAAACGTGAAACGATGCCATCCGCAGTGAACGGTATAAATGCAACCTCTGCTACAAACTCAAAGGCCATTAAATCCAAAAACCAGCTACGCCGCGCCAAGGCAAAGCAGAAGAAGGTTGCTGCTGCCTCGAATCAGACGACCCCGGTGAGTCTATCACTCTCCTTTCAGCGTGTTGCTCATTGATGACGCTCGGTACCCCGTTCACGCAGGAACTAAATGGCACCGCCTCAAATGGGGACCTCAGCGTGAAAAGAGGGCGCTCGGTAGACTTTGTTGGTGACAATGTCGAGTACGTGGCTGAGCAGCTGGATGTCAAAGACCCGGCCCTCGAGGCCTTTTCCGACATCTTTGCCAAGTTCCAGGCACCCACTGACTACTCGGAGGTGCGCCTCTCCACATCCAACACTCCGAAAATACCAGGTTGACTTCCTTCCATCCATATCCAGATCAAAAGCTCCGAGCCCACCAAAGGCGAAGTCATCTACTCGGACGACGACATGGCCTCCGACGCAGGTTCGGATAATTCAGACGCTCCCAAAAAACCTCTTTCGAAAAAGAAGCAACGCAAACTCTCTAGACTTACCATCGCCGAACTCAAACAGCTCGTTCCGAAACCTGAAGCAGTGGAGTGGACCGATCCTTCTGCCGCTGATCCACGATTGCTTTTGCATCTCAAATGTTATAGGAATACCGTACCCATCCCGGCCCACTGGAGTGCCAAGAGGGATTATCTGCAGGGCAAGAGAGGTATTGAGAAACCACCATTTCAATTACCGTCATATATCGCAGACACTGGCATTGCCACAATGAGGGATGCGATAAAAGAGAAAGAAGCGAACATGTCACTCAAAGCGAAGACGAGGGAACGGGTCCAGCCCAAGATGGGAAAGGTTGATATTGACTACCAGAAATTGCACGATGCATTTTTCAAGTTTGCAACGAAGCCCGTAGTGACGAGCTTCGGAGAAATGTGAGTGCATTCTCAGCTTTACCTATGCTGAAATATCGAGCTGGGTTGCTTGTTCTGTAGGTACTACGAGGGCAAAGAGTTCGAGACATCCTTAAAGGAGAAGCGGCCTGGCGATTTGTCACCCGAGCTCGTGGAAGCCTTGTCTATCCCGCCCTTAGCACCTCCCCCGTGGCTCATCAGCATGCAGCGATTCGGCCCTCCACCGAGTTATCCAACACTCCGCATACCAGGTTTGAACGCACCCATACCAGAAGGCGCGCAGTGGGGTTTCCATCCAGGTGGATGGGGAAAGCCTCCTCTAGACGAGTACAACCGACCTCTGTATGGTGACGTCTTTGGCGTCTTGCCCAAAGTTAGCGATGCTAATGTACGTACATGGACTTATGGGAACTGCAATACTGTTCATTCACGCAATCCAATTTCCACAGATTGGTGAACCCGTCAACAAAAATACATGGGGTGAACTTGAACCCGAGGAAGGTAAGTATAGATTAGCAACCGTAACGCGACGTGCGCAGCACTCACTGAACGACCTGCAGAAGAGGAGGAGGAAGAAGAGGAGTCAGAGTCAGAAGCTGAAGAAGCACCTGAGGCCACTGCCCCTACAGATGGCTTACAGACACCCTCGGGTCTCGAAACGCCATCAGGTCTCACGTCTGTCGTATCAACTGTCGCAGGGGGACTCGAGACACCTGATTTCCTGGAGCTCCGAAAGACAGCACCGTCGAGAGAGAGAGAAGACGATACAGGTCCACGGTCGTTGTACCAAGTTGTTCAAGAGAAGCAAACGTCGGTGCGGGGACTTATGGGAAGCCAGAGAGTATACGATGTTGCTACTGTTACTGGAGCATCTGGAGCGCCTATACCCGTCTTGGGAGACGAGAGAGGGACAAAAGTACGTTTGCATTTGGGTATTCTGGCCCTCTTGGCTGATGGATGGTCGACATGGCAGCGGAAAGCCAATGGTGTGGATGTTTCATTGGACGCCACCGAGCTGGAGGGACTCTCGGAAGAAGAACTCCGCCGGAAGTACGAACAGCACTCCCGTGGATCAGCGGGTGTTGCTGGATCGAAGGAGGACTTTTCGGATTTGGTGGCAAAAGAGATGGCGAAGAAGAAACAAAAGATGGACAAGGAACGGGAGATGAAGAAGGGCAAAGAGTTCAGGTTTTGATCCAGCACGTTGAGAGGTTACAACTTCGTCTATCGTTGTTCGCGTACTGTCTGGTAGTTTTTGCTGATATTTTATTCCGATGATTGAGTACATCATTGATTGGGCGCGCGCTTAGTGTGTTTCAGCAGACGTAGTCGGAATCGGATCAGTGGAATGATAGAAGGGCTGTGCAGGCGGCGGGCGTGGGCCTGTCAGCAAAAGTCGGGTTTTGACTTTGGGCGACGTAAAGTTAAGTTGGGACTTTTGCCAGGACTCAGTGGACTTCCCTCGTTTGGCGCAAGCCTTTTCACTTATCTCCCATCTGGCCTGCGGCGATGAACGCTTGAAGCTCGGCATTCACACACGCGGCGACTACGTTGTTCAACTACCAGCCCACCACAGTGACCACACCACTTTGCTCGTACGTTATTCCAGACGACCGTCCGACCAACGAACCCTCGTGCCTACTTTCTCTCTTTCCCTGACGCTCGTTGTTACCTCTTCCAAGTTTCCGGTCGCTGTTTACACTTTTTTTAACCGCTCCGATTCGGGTGGTACGCAAGATTCTCAAGACCGTTAGGAGGGCCAACTCTTTGCAGGAAAAATGTCTAGCGTGAGGATGTACGAGCGATCTATCTCATGTTTACCCCCTTCTTGACTGACGTGGCTTTGCAATCAAGCGCCCTCCAACCACCTCCAAACGTCGACTTTGTAGTCGGTGAGTTCATTGCATTCCTGGGTTTCTCCGGATGAGTTGACATTTTAAATTGTACCTGTTTGCTTGCCTCTGCGGCTTGGTATGGACAATGAAAAAAAATCGAACCTCGCTCGTGTGTGTGGTTGGCGATGGAATGTGACTGGCGCTTCATGCACGGTTAGGCTATCCTGGAATTCCGCCCGGTGCAAGGGATCGCCCACAGGCTGCTGTTAAAGGGGTATGTCGTTCTTTCTCGACCGGTCTCTGTGCTTGCTCCTGACTTTTCCTACGTCATCCCATCCCGATTTCAATTCCGTTATGCATTGTCTCTTTTTTCCATCAAATTGCAAATCATCTAACCCTGTCACCGACAATCACAATCCGACCCGCCGAATTCTTGCCCCGCAATGCATGGTTAGGCCGTCGAAGTCCGTGTGGGGCCTGCAGGCGCCAAAGCCAAATGGGTGCGCGTCGAGCTCAAGAAGATCGAGACGCTCCCGGGTGGTGGCCAAGCGAATTCGTATTTTGACCATGTCGGCCCTAGCCCCATTTCGCTTTGGCAATCGAGTGAAGATTACTCGGTGCTACAATCTGTGCGCGACGATAATGATTTCTGTGCTTGGCTGTTGCTGACGGTGGTGTCGATGACAGCAAGATCTCCCTTTCTTGATTCGTATCCCGGAGTCCATACCGCCCAGTATTGCATTGGAGAGAGGTGGTGAGTTGATTTATCGTTTCTATTTCATGTCATTGAAATATTGCTTGTAGCTGGTATACGATACGAACTTGTCGCAACAGTATGCACACTCGGCAAAGGGTGGGTCCTCCCCGACAAATTTGCCTCATCTTCTCTAATCGATATCAGGGGTTTCTTTCGTCGTCGCAAAACGGCTGTGGTATCACAAGCAACAACGATCATAATCGACAAACATGAGCTACACTCTACTTGGCCCGTCTACTCACAACCCGAATCTCGTTCCGTCCATCAAGAAGGCGTCCACCTCACCGTTGATCGCGGACGAACATGTTATGGACCTGGCGATCGTGTCTCTGTCATGGCAATTCTCAAATCTGACGCCGTCCACCCCGTCGTACTCCGTGGATTCGAATTCACGTTAAAAGAAACCACCATCTTTCGTGCCGGTCCCCAAGTAACTTCAAAACGGAGTGGACCACAAGCAAAAGTGTCCAACATTGGTGAACAAAAGGTTCCACTGAACGTGACGTTGTATAATGGCACACAACACAAAGCCGAGTTGGGGTGTTTAATCCCTAATACGCACACGACGACAACATTGAATGCAGCGAGACATATTGACATTACTTACGTCATCATCGTGAGGGCGTGGATTGGGTCGATGCAGAGTATCATGATGGAGTTGCCTGTCATTGTGTCAAATTGGCCTCGGTGAGTAGGCCCTGTACGAATTTCATCCGAGTGTTGGGTGAACTGAAACATTCCCCTGATCGCAGGAACGTATCAGAAGAAGCTATCAGGTACGTTGTTGAGACTCCTGTCTTCCCCATATTTTGGGTTAATTGACCTCTCCGTCACAGACGCATTGGCCATGCACCCAATTTATGTGTAACCTCACCCGCGAGCCCGGCAGCAACTGTACCCATTACTACTATCACTCGACCTCTGACAGCCGACTTCTACAACCAAACTACTTCCAATTACCTCTCCGGTGTTACCAACGAACCCAGCATCAACCCCCGCTCACTTGCACCACTCAAACAGTCCGTACAGTACAGTACCGCTCCGGCCGGACACAATGGCACTGCGAGCACACATCTGGATCCGGACGAACTTGGAGCGCTTGGAGGTGGTTCTGGAGCGAAAGTGGCGGGAACCATTGACCATCCAGGATACGGTTCCTCGAACCGACCAGCTTCCCGAGGTGGACTGGGGGATATTCAAGAAGATTCTCCTCTGGGTGGTGCAGGTGCAGAGGGTGGCCAGGGCGTTGCCGAGCCGCGGACGGTGGGCGTGGGACGAAGACGACCGAGTGCAAACGCTCAGAACCGGTTGACGATCACGAATTACAGTGAGAAGGACGCTGCGGAGGGGATTACTCAGGTATCGAAGGCCACACGACCGACGACACCACCTTCGCGCGGCGCACAGAAGGAGTGGCCTACTGCTGAAAACGAGAAGAAAAAGCTGTATGAGGATGCCGTTGCGAAAGTGCAAATGGTACAGGGGGCAGCTGCGATGGCGAACGCAACGGCGGCTAGCGATGTGAGTTGATATCTCTGTCAGTTGCTCTCGTGTTCCATTAGAGCTGATGGATAATCAGGCCCCGTCTGGTATGGCCTCTACCACCGCCCCCTCATCCAAGAAATCATCCCCTTGGCCGACGGCAGAAGTGGAAAAGGTGCGATTGTATGAGCAAGCTCAGGCAACTGCGAAGCGTACCCAGGCATATGGAGTTTCCTCGCCATCTATCCATAGCCGCAGCAGCTCAGAAGCGAACTCTCCTGGCCCCCGCGAGAAGTCATTCTCGTCCAATGTTGTGCCGGGTCCCGCCATCTCAGCAGGGGTCGCCTTGTATCAACAAGCCGTCTCCTCCATATCGTCCAATCCCAATAATGGTTCTGGCGGGCAGAGCAGCCGGGTCACACCGCCCTCTCCTCCATCGTCTGCCTCGCGAGTACCCCATTATCCTTCGGCCGAAGAGGAGAAAGCAGCACTGAAGCGTTACCACGAAGCCAAGCTCGCAGTGGATCGGAATCAGAACACACAGTTTGGATCCAGGGAGGGTATCGGTGCTGGCTCCTCCGCTGGGGTTGCTGGACCTGTAGCCTATGATAGTCTGTACCCAGAGCCTGATGGACAAGATCATGCGGGCGGGTCGGACATGCCCCCTCCGTTTGATTCGTCGGGGAGCAGTAGTCAACCCCACTACCTGAACGAGAAAGAGAGGTTGAGGAGACAGTACGAAGCTCAGGACGCTACAGTACTCGCTGCACAGGAACAGGCACAGGGGCCCCCTTCGCCCCCGCCGCACGTGGCAACGGTACCTTCGTATGATAACCTACCGCTTGAAGAGAGTAGGTTGTCGGAGAAGGATATCTTGAAAAGGAGGCTCGAGGAGCAGGATAGAGTTGCACTCCTTCTGCAACAGCAACAGCAACAGCAACAACAGGTACAGGAACAACTGATCCCCCCACAGCCACTTTCATCTATCAACAGCTCTCGCGCTCCACCCGTCCCGCCGACGTTGAACGGCTTTCAACCGTTGACGGCGGCTGAGGAGAAGGCACAAATACGTGCCAAGTACGAAGCTGAGGAACAGGCATCGGTCAACGGCCACGCACTAGACGCGGCCCCGTCCCGCCACCCGTATGCCACTGCGACCCCTACAGGCGAGGTACCACCACCACCTCCATTGATGCCACGTCCTCCTGCGGAATACATTCAGGAGACACAAGAAGCCGATTTACGAGGGCGGTACTTTGACACCCTGGGTGTGGGTTTGGCGAGCGCCCTCGATTCTCTCACTCCCACGCCAGTGCGGATAACCTCTCCATCTAATCCTCGCCTGGATATCCGACCGTTTTCGCCGTTTGATGCTGGGTTGGGATATAATACACGCCCGGTGGTCGCGTCGCCCATTCCTGTTCATGGCCATGTTAGGCCTCCGCCCCCGCCACCCCCAGCAGCGCAATACTAACGTCTTTCCGTGTGTTATATGTTCCTTCATATTTGATACCATATTATGCTTCTTCCTGTTTTCCCTTGCTCTTCTGTTCTTCGTTGATATCCCCCTTTGTTTCCCTTCGGTATTCACGCTCATTTACTATCTCTGCATCTCTTTTTCTTTTCCTTTCTTTTTTTTTTTTTTTGCATATATACTCTCTTCACTTTCCCATCAATCGCGGATCGTTCCTTCATCGAAGCTACTTGTTCGATATTCCCTGCGTGACTTCGTGCTCGCCTATTATGTGATTAATCCATCTATTCACGTATGCTTCATCTTCCATGTGAACACGTGTTACATTACTGTTGTGTGTGGGTCGCTAGCATTTATAAATCCTAGGCTGTGTTGTAATGTCGGATGATGCTTTGCTCCGGAACCTGGATGACCGGGTTCTGTGTCGCTGGATCATCTATGCTTACTTTATTCCATGTACATCATGTGAGCGCGACGCCAAGACTGGGACGAAATGGCGAGCCGCCGTGACAAGCTTGCATCGACGTAGAGTCGAATCAAAAGACTCGTGGATCATGATGTTCTGGCACCTGTG